>JAKSZP010015920.1:0-162570 GCA_022478985.1 Massospora cicadina | reverse complement strand
ACTGTGACAGGTAGGTGGTAGGTTATTGAGACCAGCCTGTGGTTGGAGAATTCAATTTTCATTATTTTGGAAGTGGGAAATGTAAGGTTGGAATTTCGTTGGCATAAAGATAAGGTCTATGCGGGTCATGGACCTTTATTGGCCGTTGTGGACGTGGGGTCACATCATGTTTTTTGAGCAGCGGGGCTCGCTGAAGCAGCCTATCCATTAACCCAAGGGTGGCCTTTAGAACGCGAAGTTCTACGTGACCCTGGGGGGCATGGGAGGAGGAAGGGTAACGGTCAGTTGGTGTGTTTATCCAACAGTTCATATTGCCAACCACAAATTGGGTCTGGGGGTAATAGGAGGGATTTGACCAATGAGAAAAATTCCCGACGTTCTCATGCACAGGTTGGGGCATAGATGTTGATGATAGCATTTGCCACGTCAGCCCATGAGAAAGTGACAATGAGGACTCGGCCATTGAGGAAGGATTCCAAAGATAAAAATTTGAAAAAATTGTTTTTCTAAACTAGCACCCCACAGTGCTCTGACCAGAAGAATAGGGATGGGAGGAGCATGGTTTTCCAAGCATCCTTAGAACCTCATGGACAGTGGGACTCCTGGATGGCCAGAAAACTATGGGTAAATTTTTTTGTAAAAAACTCAGTTTCCTAGCCCAGGACGGTGAGGCCTTGAGTCCAGCGATATTCAATGTTCATAAAGTGAAGGTTTCCCCCATTGCACCTTAGGTGCGAGGGGGTGGGCACCTGGCCCACTAGTCTCCTCTACATCCCCATGGGCCTTCATGGCAGCGTAGGTGTTTACAGCAACGCTATCAGTAGTTTTGTTAATTTTAGCAGAAAGGTTCGCGTTGGCTTTTGCCTTTGCTTTTTGTTTCCCTGATGTCAAATGAATTTTTTACGGTGCAGATGAGTTTGGTGCACCAACGATTGGGTCAAAAAAAATTTTCAGGTAGGTTGGACCCCAAGTCAGTTTTGACCAGAGCTTGGTTACAAAGATTGGGTGAAATAAAGTCACCCATCAGATCCTCAGATTAAGTGGCTAATTGGCATATACTCCCAATTTGATTGGTTGATGGATTCCCAAGTTGCTTCTGCTGTGCAGGTTTTGATGTCCTCCTGGCGTTGGGAGTGTGGGATAGCGGTGGTGACTTTGGCAGCACTTGGCTGCGGCCCTGCGGGCCTGCTTGGCCTTCTTCCACTCTTGTGGGGAAATAGGTTTTACCAGTAGGTAGCAGCAGTGTGCTCCCCACGGGAAAGCCTCTTTGGTGCTTGCGGTTGGTTCATAGTGTGCCTCTCCACTGGCCATGGCTGCTGAGGGGTGCTCTTGGAATGTGATGCCCTCCTTGGTGGAGCATACATGTGCCTTATGGCCAAACGCATCACAGTGGGTGCAGATGTGGGGTGCGCTGTCCACAGTTACCCAGAAAGGGTGGGTGGTATGCCCTTCAATATGGATATATGTGGAGTGTGGGATCTGGGTTAGGTCCTTCACGATCTCCTCAGTTGGGGTCAGAACTGCGATGGCTTTGCTGGTGCACAGGTGTGGCATCAGCGTAAAGCGTTGCATTTCGAA
Organism: Massospora cicadina; assembly: GCA_022478985.1. Taxonomy (NCBI): domain Eukaryota; kingdom Fungi; phylum Entomophthoromycota; class Entomophthoromycetes; order Entomophthorales; family Entomophthoraceae; genus Massospora; species Massospora cicadina. The sequence continues at coordinate 160,992 of JAKSZP010015920.1, read as the reverse complement.
AGATTGTATTTCGCCATAAATGGTGAGACCATCTTTCAGGTGATGCTTTAAAATGGCACGTTTTACCATAGTAGGCAAAAAGTCAAATGTGAGAAAAATTTGGTTGGATTTTGTCCTTCTGGTGCATTTGGTTTTGACAACCTGTTGCCCTTCAGGGAGGTTTATCACTACGCGCACCACAGCAGCTTCATCTGCTGCCTCCTTGTTTTCAAAACTGAGGTCCAGCCAACCGCGTGACATGGAGTGAGGTGCAACGTACACCGAGGTTGGGAAAAAAGTGTGCACATCCCCACAAATTTTTTCCCATAGAGCTGTTTGTTGGATGTCCAGAAACACACAGACTCTGTATTCCACCGATGAGAGTGGTTGGGTTGCGGCGTGTTGATGTACTAAGTTGCATCGCGCTTACCAAGCGAGGTTTTTGGGGAAATAGTGACCGCCAGTTTTTTTAAAATTTTTTTTTATTCTGCCAGTTTCTCCGGGGCATTTTTGAACGTTTGAGGCCGCGGGCCTACCACCTGCTCCTCTTACCTTATTTGCCCAACTGCTCCCTGACATGGGCGCAGACTAATCTCCTCTGTGATATTATCAAACTAGAATCAGACTTGAATTGAATAAGTTGCAAAAGTGATTGCAATGAGAGAGAAAAATTTTCCTAAATGAGATATAGATGCATTCAAAAGGTTATTCACATTTCATATGGATCACCTATGAGATTTATTAATCAACTCTGTAAAGCCTTGCTAAAGTTAAAACCTTCAAAGTGTTCATTTTTTTGAAAAGAAATGGAGTTTCTTGGGCATCAGGTATGAAAGAAAAAAATTCATCCTCTTTCCACCAATATTGACATGATCAAGAAGATGTCCTAGCCTGCTAGTACAAGAGATATACAAGTATGTTTTTGGGATGGTCAGGATTACCGACAGTTTATCTTTAAATTTTCTGAGTTATCAGAACCCTTAAATTACCTGCTACAAAAAGGAGTACCGTTCAAGTGAAAATTTGAACATGAATAAGATTCTAATTCACTTAGGACTGCCTTGTGTACTCATCCCATTATAATACATCCTCAGTTGATCAGCCTTTTATATTGTTTACCAACGGCAGTGATGTCATGATTGGTGCTATCCTCGCTCAGCTTGATGACAATAAGTAGATCATCTTGCCGCCTTCTACAGTAAGACTTTAAGTAATGTGGAGAGAATATTATTATAACTGAGCGGGAGTGCCTGGCTATCCTAATAGCTATTAAACAGTTCTGTCCCTACCTTTATGGAACTTTTTTTACTGTGGTCACTGATCTTGCTTTATTATGGCGTCTACAACAAATGAAGTACCCCAATGTATGGTTACCACGCTTGGCCCTTCACTTACAGAACTATGATTTCTTTATTGAACACTGTACCAAAGCTAACCATAAAAATGCAGTTGGTCTATCAATTATGTCATTCTTAGCTGTTCTTACTCCTGAAGATGATAGAATTTAAAACTTTATAGACAGATTATAAAGATGGACTTTTGAGACTAAAGAAAACCGAAAGATCTAAGTTAGAAAACCGAATATAAAAATCAGGAAGGTTATCTGTATAAACCTGTCAACGGTAATTGGATCCCAAATATCCACCATCTACTCAGATGGAAGTAATTGCTGAAGCAAATAATGCAATTGGCCATGGTGCTGTTAAGAAAACACAAAAATGGCTGAAGACTCAATGCTAAAGGGATAGAATGTCAGAACCATCCATAAAGTCCTACAGGCGTCCTAATTTGCCAGAACCACGATTGGCCTGGACCTAAATATCAAAATCAAATTGTTGCCCCTTCTGGATCTTTTTACGTGGTTAGTATGGTTGTAGTTGGACATCTTCTAATAGGTCTACATGTCCATAATTACATACTATTATCCATAGACCATTTAACAAATGGGTGGAGGCTATTTTAGTGCCAGCCACTGCTGCTAAAGCTATGGCGATGTTTTTATACCAACATGTTTTCACCCAGCACAGGTGCCTTCAAGTATTATTATAGTATAATGGTCTCAATTATACGTTAATGGTAATACAGGAGCTGACTTCACAGTTTAATACTAGTCACCTTGTTGCTCCTTATAATTTTCATCTAATGGAGCTATTGAGCGTGCTAATGGGACTTTGGTTTCATTTATTTAACCGAGGAAAGCTAACCAGGGAATTGACAATACTGATACTGAAACTCCAAAACTAAATCAACTAAAAAAGAAAACATGAATTGACTGCCCTTTTTACGCAGTAAGACACAAAAAGAAACGAGATAATACCTACCAGATGACATAGCAGCGAGCCACATATCCCATCATGGCAAAGGTGGAGGGGGAATGAGCGGGTCATCATTTGGCATAGCATTGTATAGGCGGATCAATGCTGAGAGCAAGAGGGTTAGGGAATCCATGGGATGAGGATCAAGGTGGAAAGATAGTTGTTAAAACTTACAATTTGGGCCTGGATTAAAGCCTATGAGTTCAGCAACGTGGTGTTCAGCCTGGATGCAGGCGTTGAGAAAATTTTCTAATCTTGAAGTATTTGCTCTTGTGGTGCATGTGGATGGGGAAAAAACTGTCAGTTCAGCGACCTGCATGACAGCGGTGGTGGCAGTTTTTTAGAGGCGTTGGATTTCCTCTTTTGCGTTAGAAAAATAATTGGAAGGAATAAGGGGGTGCAGCCCTTTTTTAGATTCCATGACAGATTTTGCACACAGTATGCAAATTTGGGGATTTTTGGGTACAGCCACTGTGACCACGGCAAAGTTGTGGTCACTTTGGAAAGTGGTTCTGGGTTCAGGGATACATCAGTTAGTTGGGGCTGGGGTATCAAAGTCTGAATTCAAATAAGGTGTTAAACCAATTGGATAAATTGGTGATGGGACAATTTCACCCGATTCAGTCACTTCCTTTAATACGTTCCAGGGATTTTGGTTGCCTTGGGAAGATATGTTGGTAGGTGATTTTTGGTTGGTAGGTTTTGTGGCGGAAGATTTTCTGGATTGAACAGTGGTCCAAGACTGCACCTGATTGGTTGGCATGGGTGTTCATTGGCCAGCTTAGGTTTGAGGTGCTAGATTTTGCTTCTGAATCAAGTGCATGGCCTGTGTGGGTGGGGGGCAACCAAAATCAAACTCAAATGCTGTTGGTATGGCCTCATTGGTGGTGTTGGCCGTGTTCATAGGGTGTGAATTGTAATGACATACCTTTTTGGTGTGGTCTAATTCATAGCAGAGGGGGCAAATTGTGTGACCATTGTTGGTGTGGGCCCAAAAGAAAATGGTCAGGTGTGGATGGGATATAGGCATGCGGTGGGATGTGCTGAGCCATGTTCAGCTGGTGGGGGGTAATGGTGGCCATTGCCCAAGGTGCCGTGAGGCGTTCAGCACCACTTTGGACAATGAATTGGAGGATAGGGTTTTTTGCTGTACGTGTTCAACCCTGACATCAACTCCTCATAAAGTGTTTGAGGGATAAGATGTGAGGGGAGGTTTGCAAAGGTTACCATACGTGTGGTATCATCTGTGAGGCGTGTTTAGGTGATGGTAATGGGTGTATTTTTATAAAATAATGGATTAGCTGCTGCTGCTGCATCCCCTTGGTGGGGAATCTAATATCGAAATAGCCCTTGCAAGGGTGAAAGTAGATAAACCCTGTTGCCGCAAAGATGGCCATCGCCAGTTCAATAATCACTCTGTTGGCGTATGGGAAGAGATGTCCATACTTGATGTGGATGCAAAAGTGAAAATTGGATTGGGTATGGCTAGGGGGGGGGCGGGTTGGGTGGGCTCATGCGAGGTGGTGTGCTAAGGCCATTGGAGGGACATAGCAGCTGAATGTATTTGGCAGACTGGATGAGCCAGTCCACAAGCGTTTGCCTGCTAGGCGGTAAATGCTTGTTAGTGGAGCACCGCTGACCCATACTGGGGCAGCAGGTGATGGTTTCAAGGACATAAATTTGAAGATTGGCGTGGTAAGGTGGTGGTGGAAAATCGACTTGTTTTTTATATCTGTCAAAATTGATGTTAAGCGGAAAAAAAGTTTTTCACTTTCTCATATTAATTTAAGTAAGAAATACCATATTGTTTTGATTTACTTTATTAATTTATTAAATAATGCGCCTCCTATTAGGTTAAAGGTGGATTCCATGCATGGTTCTAATCTATTGTTACCAGTTGAAGGGATTTTTTTAGGTGATAAAGCTACTTACATTGTCAAAAACAAACATCAAACATTTTAAGGAACCCCACTCCTTTACTTTCACTGGTTACTAGCTTATAGAACCCTTTCCTTACTTCAACACTCAACTCCATCCAAAAAAGGCGCCACACAATAGTCTGTGCCTGTTATTGTGGTTGCTGAGGCACTCATAATATCAGGAAAGATTTTATTGTGGCATACAGTTTTCCTAACAGTCTTTATTTACTGTGACTTCATATCGGACACCCTGGAGAAGTTAACGCCAGTGCATATGAGTTTAAGAAGTTGCTGTTAACTCCTTTTCATATATGATCCAAGCTTGTTTAATTTATTAAACTTCTGAGAAAAACATGCAAATGGGCATCAATGCTATTATGATCCAGTATTAAATCTGCCCCTCGCTGGAAATGATGAAGTGTCACAGGCCACAATATAGAATTTTAGGTTTCTACAAAGAAGGATAAAGCATAGGCAAAGGTATACTTAATGGCATCCTAGTCTCTCTGGCAGGCAAGGGACCAGATATATGGGGTTTTCTTTCCTGTGAAGGAGTGTAGCGGTGCTGCCAGGTGAGAAATGGCAGGTTAAGAGTTCTCTAAAAACTGTGCCTAGAAAGCATTGCAGCTGCTTCTAGGTAGATGTTTTGGCTATGAGAATATGTCTCTAGTTTTGTTTGGGGCATCCCATAACCATCTTTAAGCACTATGTTCCCCAAAAAGGTAACTTCTTTCCTAAAGAACTCACACTTGATGGCCTAGGCAAAGAGTCCTGATATATGGATGAAAGACATAATTCTTGAAGGTCCTTCTCATGCTGTTCTCGTGTGAGAGTATTTATGTAATTATAAATGTATGCTATGGAGAAAGTGAAGCAGTTATCGCCAAGGACATCATTAATATAGCACTGAAAGGTGGCTGCGGCATTCTTACGCATATAGTTCAGGACCCTAACTATAATATTCCACAACCTGTGTGGCTGGCTCTGAGACACTCCTTGATTTCAGTCACTCTGGCAGGTTGAAGGAGTTGACAAGGTCCAGTTTTTAGAAAAATCGTAGACTTAGCGATATATTTCAATTAATTGTTCCAGTGGGTGGGGTATGGGTCTAACACTGGGATAATGTTGATATACCCATAGTACACACATATGTAGAGAGATTTATCTAATTTCTGGAAGAAGACCACGAGGTTAGGCAGATGTAGAAGAATTTTAAAAATTTACTCCTTCTCCAGCACGTTGTCCAACAAAACTATCAGGTCTGCTTCTTCAGATTATGGGTATAGTGTGCAGTTAACTTTCACCGGGTCCACTGCCAGACAAAGGCTCTGGGCATACTTAGTGTGGAGAGGATACATATTGTACTGGATAAGGGCAAAATTAATCTTGTAAGGTGATAATGAAGCTGGGAGATCTAGGGGAGGTTTGGTATACACGGCTTAAATTCAAGAATCAATTAGGCCAGGGGAAAAGATAGACATGGTACCAAAGAGCAAGTACCCTTGCGCCATCTGAGTTTTTTAAAAAAGAGTTTTTGATTGCTAGGTCCAGATGTACATTCTGTTTACGCCACCACCAATACCTATAATGACAGGGTGCAAGAACCTGTGGACCACCAAGAAACATTAGGTTGAGCGTTGACCTGAACCATAGACTGAGGGCCCTCTTTAAAATAAGCAAGACATAGTGTCAGAGGATTCCCCTAAGATTAGAGGCCCGCAACTAAGTCTAGATTAAGAGCCTCAGTGAGATTAGATCAATAAAGTTGCCAGCGGCCCCCATTTCCAGGAGAACAGGGGCAAATATAAATATGAATTTCTACTGTGAAGATAATATGGTAACATGATTAGGCATGTTAAAGTTTATTAGCATTCACTCTAGAGATTTAAGGAGAATCATTATTAAGAGGGGTGGCAAAAAGATGAAGTCAATAGTGGGTCAAGGGAGGCCTTGGGAGCCTGAAGGGGTTCTTCCAGGTTACAAGGAGAATTGGTGCTTTTTTGACTAAGTCATACGGTGCTTCAGGCAGGATTAGAGCTTATCATCTCACCATGATGTAGGACTCCTTTGCCTGAGCTGATGGCCAGAGAAGAGAAGTACTTCTTGTAGAATAGCCCTTTGGAGGAGGCCATAGCTGGTAGGAGCATGTATATTGAAGCCCAAAGTTGTGGGGTGTGCAATGACAGGAACGCTGTCCTCATAGCAATTATGTGCTCTTGAATACACTCTGGTTTGGCATTAGGGCTGAACTCAAAATGTTATTGAGTGCTCCCTGTAGAGTGCCATGAGTTTTGGACTTGCTGAGGACACCCCTAATGCTATTGGACGCCTGAGCAATTGATGATGAGGACAATTTATAGGTTGCAGCAGGAGATATAGAATCTTCAACCCATTTGAGGTTAGAGCCTGATGAATAATATACTGATTAATCATGAGAGTATAATAAAAAGGATAAAACTTAAAACTAAGGCTTCACGCCTAAGTAATTATGCTTAAAATATATAAAAATAGTCAATAATCTTGATATTTTTTAATTTTAAACTACATGAAAATCTGGGGAGTTACACCTTGGTAAACCCCACTTAGAAATATGTGATTTAATAATCATTATTGGTGGTCTTTTAGGCTAGGTTGAAATTAGATTTTCTGTCAATTAGGTTATTATCCAACTATTTTTTATTTAGTGGTAAGTTTTATAGGCGCCACACGTCTGTATTTTAGAAGGTTAGTGACATAGCTTACCAAGACATATAAGAAGATGTGCTGTAATAAAGCTATCTTTTTATACCAGAAAGATTAGCCACAGAGGTAAAGTTGGGTGTACAGCCATAAGCATCAAATATAGAGGAGAACCTCAGAAACCTTTCCAGCAGCAATTGGTTAGATGGTGCAAGGAGAGAATTTATGGGCGAAGATGCAGTTGCCATATGAAGTGACCCTATTTGTAGCATAAATTTGGCTGAAAAGATAGTTTATATAGCTTTTTAACAGTTTGTAGTTCAGTTAAGCTCTAGTTATTTTAAAAATGATACTCTTCACATTTAATACTTTCTGTTTTAATATATGTCTAAGAACTTCACTATAATGATCAGAGAGGTCATAGGGTGGTTATCCATAGTATAAGTAGTGATAGAAGAATATAGCCTCCAGTCTCAAATTCCCAGAATTATACTGAAAAGCTCCTTCAGTTGGTTTATTTTCTTCATAAACTACAGCTACAACTCCAATTTTTTATCTCAGTAACAAAAAAGTTACTGGAAGAAGTAAACCCTTTAACACTGTAGAAATCCAGCCAATTTCTGCTCGTTGGTTTACATCACTGGATTCCACAAAGGTTTTAAAAAATTAAATATAAAGCACTAATAGAAAACTGGTTTTATATGAATTTTATTATTAATGCGATCAAAGGAAAAAAACAAACCCCTCAATATCTGACCAATCAAACTTTAAACTGTAATGAGGGTCAAAGGTATTCAAGAATAAGTTCATAACAGCTTGTTGCCATCCAAATAAGGAATTATGTACGTATAACCTATTGAAGCTCAGAATACTCACTTCACTTGGGCTGAACTATGGATGGGAATTAACAGTTGGCAAAATGTGTGTGTGTGTGTACCCATGAGGTAAAGTTTTAATGAAGTTCAGCCAATCCCCATCAGAGAAAATTATTTTACCTTGGGGGACCCCCACCATGCCTATAAAAGGTGGTGGTCCCCACAATGGTGCTTAAAGGGACCTGGTTATGGCTGGGGGAGTACCATCCAATGGACGCCCCAGGCTCCACCACATGGTCAGAGTAATCTGACTGCTCAAATTTGTGTTTTTGTTAATGTAGTATTCAAAATCAGGATACCCTGATTTGTGGGATTCCACTGAGAATTGACCAGGGTCTTTTGGTTGATAAAATTGCTATCATTATCTAGATCACTCTAAGGATCATCGCAAACTTGTAAATGGCCACATTTCCCCTTTTCAGCTGATTTCAACCCAAAACATTCTTCTTTTGCAGCTGAGAAGGCAAATGTCCGACATCACCCCCTCAATAATGTTGAGGGGAGAATAAGGCCGTAGGAAGCAGCCATGTACCCAAATGATGGTGATCCCTGTAGCTAAGGATTTTATGAGTTTGCCTCATTTATAGGTGATGGAGAAAGGACCCTCCCAAATTGATCCAAGCTTACTGATTTAGGAGTGATGCAGTTAGGGTAGTATAATACCATGTCAGACACTTGGAATTTAGGTAGGGGGTTTGGAGCTCATTGGCAGCCTGCCCTTCTCTAGTCACCGTTTTTGCTAAATTATTCATAGCCTCAGATTGGAGCTGGATGATGCGCTGAGCCAATCTTCTCATGACTTTCTCAGGTTCCTCAACTCTAGACGAAAATACATCTTTAATTTAAGAGAAAAGATATTCCTGGTTCCCGCCCATACAAGACATGGAATGGAGACATTTTTAAAATCTGTTGATAGCTAATCTGGTAAGCCATAAGAGCACTGGGTAGGTGTTGATCCCAGTGAAGAGGATCAGAGGAAGCCATTTTTTGTAGTATGGAAACCAAGGTTCCATTTGCTCTTTCCATGGTCCCATTTGTGGAGGGATTATATGGAGCTGAGAAAAGTTATTGGGCTCCCATGGATGTGGCCAGGATTTTGACTACTCTGGAGGTAGAGTTCTTACTATTATCACAGAGTAGTACTTGGGAACAGCCGTGACAAGTGAAAATGTTATGATGTAAAAAGGTAGCTGTGACCTTGGCCGTTTAGGAAGGAAGAGCCACGGCTTCCACCCACTTAGTGAAGTGATCAATAGCTACTAGGATAAATCTGTTTATACTAGTAGTCTGAGGAAGGGGACCTACTACATCCAAACTGGTGGTGTGGAACGGTTGTTGATGGGTAGTTGTTTTGATACTGGTATCTAGCCTTGAAACCAGATTGCTTGTTACACATAAGACAGGCTTCCAAGACATCCGCAATAGATCTCATAATTCCATCCCAATTAAACAGATCCTTAATCCACTCATAAGTTTTCTTTGCCCCTCCATGACCTAGAGTGGAGTGAGCTTCTAGGATAGCAGGTACACGTTCCAAAGGGCCAAAGGTCAGGCAACTATTTTGCCCCCACCTGCTTATACAACCTCCCATTCTACACTTTGGTGTTATGGGAGTGCCAGGATAACATCTTCTGGATGGGATCGTCCTCATCCTCCCTGTTAATTTTTGGCGTAGAGTTTTGATTCCGCCAAGTCAGTTTGCACAGGGTATTAGCCACTGAGCAACCAAATCAGATGATATGAAGATCACCAATTCTTATTAAAGCTTAATAAGCTTTACACAGAGCTATCGCCCCTTATTTTGACTTTTATTATTTTACTTAATATGCAGACCTCTCTGCAACAACTTAATTTCTGAAAGAAACCCCATCAATCCTCCATGTAACTCTTTTTTTCAGTACTAGATGGTCCCAACACAAAGGGGGGACTCCATGTAACTCTTTATATCTCGATTCCCCAAGACAAATGCATCCTCATCTTGGTAGTCTTCTATTCATTTTCCCTTCTAATTGAAACTCTCATTTATAATGAATCTCGGAGTAATTCCCCCATCCTTGCCAATTGGTCAACATTTCAATCATCTATTATTTGTATACCTCTTTTTGTCATACTCAAGACTCATCTCAATTCCCCCTCTGAGCCGCCGGTAAGTTAATCATATTGTCCAGTCATATCAACTTCCCAACATTACCCCCCTTTGACTGGACAATGTGATCTCACTGTTTGTATGTTTGAAGGAACTTTGCATGAACTTGGTTGATGATATGACCCCCCGCAGATTTTTAATGGTGTAGACATCCATGCCAGTCTTCTCAATTATCTTGAACAGGCCAACCCAGATGCTGGAGAGCTTGTTTTTCCTCCCAAAACCGTGCTGATCATAGAATAAAACATGGTCCCCTACAGCAAACAGAAGAATTCCACTTCATCTTTTCTGATCATCTGCATGCTCGCAAATCTTCTTAGCAACTGGAGAGTAGGATTCCATTTGCAGCTTGATCAATGTATCCATAAGAGTCTTTAAATATCGCTGGGGGTCCACCCCACCAGTATCCTCTACACACGAGTAAAGCAAGGCAGGCAGAGCCAGATGTTGACCATACAGCAGTTGGAACAGGCTCTTACCAGTGGGTAATTGATCACTTATACTATATGCAACACAGCTGTAGGTAGAAGGGCGCTACATTCCAAGGGTCAATCCCTTAATAATTTATGAGTATGTTCACTAGGGTTCCGTTAACCCGCTCCACCATTCCATTTGATTCTGGATGATATGGGGTGGTCAAAACCCTGCAGATCGACATCAACTCATTCAACTTTGGCAGAATGTGCGAAGTAAAATTGGTTTCATTATCCATTAAAATAAATTGCGGGCAGCCATGCCACTGCATAACACACTCCATAATAAACTTGGCGGTGGTGACTGCACCCAAGTCATTAATGGCCCTGGCCTCCACCCATCGAGTCAAATGATCGATGGTGACAATTATATACTTGGATCAATTGGCGCTAGTTGGCAGAGGTCCCACTACATCAATGGAAACGGTGTGCCAGGCGAACTGGGGTTTAACCAGCTGGTATGTGGTATTCTTGTGGAACAGTTTTTCAGTTTTACACTGATGGCAACAACTAACCATTTTTAATATGTCATAATGCATGCTCTCCCAGTAGTATCAGGGTCACAAAAACTCCAGCGTTTTCTGCAATCCTCCATGACCTACATCCTGATGAGCATCCATAATAATTGCAGGTCTGGCCAAAGGTTTAGGGAAACTCAACGTCAAGTCTCTGATCTGCTTTATATAGTTCTCCCCCACATAGGAAAGTATCTGCCCTGAGTCTATCTTATACCTTGATCACATGTGGCGGCTCATCCTGGTATTTGTTCACCACCATCTTCTCATACATTATGTCAGCTAAATCTGCTGCTATATCGACCGTTAGCAGCCAAGAAAGACAATTTTCATTTTGATGTTTTGCTCCCAAATGGTGTATAGTCTCAAAATTGTACAGCTGGAGCTTCAGTGCCCAACGTGCGAGTTGCCACTTTCAATTCATGCAGATTCTGCAGCCAACACAAGGAAGCGTGGTCCATCACTACTTGGAATCTTACCCCATGTAGAAATACCCAAAACTGTTTATAAGCGTAGATCACCACTAAACACTCTCACTCATTAATGGTGTAGTTCCGTTTGTGACAGTTAAAGCTTTGACTATAAAATGCAACAGGATGCTCTACGCCATCGTCATCCTTATGAGATAGTAACTGCCCCTATAGCAAAGAGAGGAAGCATCCGTTTGCACTATGAACTGTTTGTCAAAGTTGGGATATTGCAAAATGGGTGCACTTGCTAATGTGGTGCGCAACATGTTGAAAGTGTTCTGGCATCATTCCATTTAATTAAAAGAATTTTTTTTCTATAACAAAAAAAGTGGGGCCCCAATACAACTGAAATTGGGAATGAACCATTGGTAGTAACTGAACATCCCCAGAAACACTTGAATGTCCCGCTTACTACCTGGGCGAGTCATCTTGCTTATCGCTTCCACCTTAGCTGGTTGTAATATAAGCCCACTTGAATCCACGACGAACCTGAGGTATTATAATTGTTCTTTAAAGAAATGACACTTCCGAGGCATAATTTTGATATTAGCAGCCGCAAGGCGTCAAAACACTAGTTCCAAATGGACAAGGTGTTCAATAAACATCTGCGAAAACACATTGATATCATCGAGGTAAACTAAAACGCAGGACAACTTTAAATCACACAGAATTGTATCAATGGCATTCTGGAATGTAGCTGGGGCATTGACAACCCTTGTGATATGTAAGTCTGCTGGAATAACCCTCTCAAAGTGATGATAGCCCATTTCTCCCATTCCGCTGATGGCAATTTGATCTGCCAGTACCCCAAGATCAGAACCATGGCAGAGAAGTAACACGCCCCTCTAAAATAGGTCTAACGCATCATCAATCCGTGGAAGAGGGTAGGAATCCTTCTTTGTTATGTTAATGAGTTTATGATAGTCAATAACCACTCGATTTTTGCCATATTATCTCTTTACAATAAGCATCAGTGATGCCCACGGACTGTTTGATGGCTCTAGCATCCCCTGCACAATAAGTTTATCCACCTCATCAGAGACAACCTCCTCCACTGCTTTAGAGCATATAATAGGTCGCTATCATATAGGAGGGTGATCCCCTGTATCTATCCGATGTACCACCCCTTGAGCGCACTCCAAATCATGATCATCATATGCAAAATTATCTTGATAATTTTCAAATAAGTCCATAGCATGTTCTTGCTGTTCCACTGATAATCCAGTAAGTGCTTCCCATGAAACTACAGTCAATACACTGAGTGGATAGCTTGTTGGCAGTCTGAGATCCTCCCAGGAGCTGAAATCATGAATACGGCGGACTTCCTCTATAGGAACAAATGTAAGTAAGCCACCACTTGGTGCTACTGGATCGTTATTTTCTCTTTCTGTAAATTAGCTAGCAGCACTTCTAATTCTCCATTCCCAGGTAGCAGTAGCCCTGGAGACACATGTGGTTCGAGCTGAGAGTGCTGGTGAGGATCCATGATTTCTCCATAAAGCCCTATAGGGACATCAATTTCAAGCCCAGTCCCTACTATGCACTTATGTCCAGATGGTAGGATCAAATTGCTTGTTTCCCAAAGTGGAATCCCTTTGTACTCATATATCTGGTTGGGGAGGACCCGGGTTCATCAATTCAGTTGTTAATAATGAACAGGAGTTACTCCATCAATGTATGCTAGATTGATTTGACTAGAGTAGAACAGCTTCGTTGGGATTTTACAAGAAGTAAAATGAACAGGAATCTGTTGTCCTAAAATACCAAGAGTTTTCCTCAATATATTTATCACAACACCAAATTTCCTCATAAATGCTGCGCCAATTAGCATGTCATAGTTGTTATTAGGCAGAATCACTGCTGGAGCAGAAGCCCAGACTGACCCAAATTGCAAGAGCAATGCACTATATGCTCCTTCAGACACCGTGCTATGTGTCCCCGTGGTTCCGTATACTACATGATGGTCCACATACAGTTTGAGCAGAAGCTTAGGCACCAACAGGGTAGAGACCATGTTCACAGGGGCTCCCGTGTCAATGATAGCTCAGATTTTTGTGTTTTGAACGAAAATGTCACAATAAGTACATTCTGATTAAGAGAAACCATCAGTGTTTATTATGTGTACATCCAAGGGCTTAGTGTTACTTAAGAAGGAGGAAATGCCTTGGCCGACCTGAGGATACTCATTTACAATTTTTCCACCAAAATAGTTACATTTACCCCTACTAAAGAGGCATCAGCCATTGAGTGATCCGCATTACTTGTGCTGGTCTGTTCCAAGATCTGTCACGCATATGGCTTCTGCGAGTCCTGGCAGAACTCAGGGCTTGAGGGTGAATTTTTACTTTTGGAAAAAGAAGCAGGGTTACCCAATGGAAGCTGTTGGTATAGCAATTCATCCGATTGAGTTCCAAATCCTACCCAATTAGAAGCTTGGGAATCATTAGGGACAAGTGGATTGAGCATAGCGGAGGTAGAGCGTCCCATCCCTACTCCGCCTTAGCTTTTCCCTGCTCATTTTCTTTGATTGGCATCACATACACTCATTTTTTAGGGCAGTTTGCGTATAATGCCCTCTTTGGATGCACTGGAAGCAAGTATTCATGAAAGGTTCACATATATAGCTTGCAGCGGAAGGACCAGTGCAAAAATTAACAGTATGCTTCTAAGGTCGTGAATGAACTGGCAGATCGTACTTAGGCCAAAAAGGATGCACCAATCTTTATGATGAATGAATACGTTCCGGTGGTTGATAGCTTAGTCTCTGTAGCCCATACTATGAAGAGTTTGGTATGGGGATAGCAGAGGGTTTTTGGGCTATATTAGGGGCGCTGATCGTGGTGGAGAGTCAACGTAAGATATTCATGATTTAAATAAGTCCTGCATCTCCATCCAAAACATGAGAAATAACGTTATATTATTCCCAATATGGTTTGATGGCTGCCATCATCACTATTATAACATCCTCAGCAGGTAAAATGTTAGCTCTGATTAGTACATGTGCTTCCACCGAGAAACGTTCAGAAAGATCTAACAGGGTGCCATTTTGGTGAAATTGTATAGTTAGAAAGTCAGCTTTCCGTTGGGCCATCTTGGTCACACCCCTGAACAGCTGGAGAACAATTGCTTTAATTTCTTTATAGAATGCTGAGCTGTTTGGAAGGTAGCAGGTAACTAAATTGCCGCTTTCCACATCTAGAGCAGACAGTAACAGTTTCGCTTTCTGCCAATCAGAAGCCCCTTCCATGGCAAAGTTTGAAACACTTGAAGTAACCGTGTAAATTACTGTCACAACTGAAAGGAGGTAAATTTTCAATTCTCACAGCTTCGCCTTGCTCCAGGCTCCTGCAGCAAGGATCAGGCGAATTGGTTCTGGAGCGACTAAGGGAACCACCCCCTTGTGAATTATCATACAGCTGGTTGGTTGAGCTCGAATCTGGTGTAATGAACTTAAAGGAAGTAGAGTCATGTGGGGAATATGTTTCAGCGCCTAAGGGATATTCATTAGCAGATCCATAGCATTCTTCCCCCAATTTGCCACTAACTGCACCATTCCCCCTGACTCTGGCATACTCTGCAAAATTCTCATTGATCAACTGCTCCGCCTTAACCAAATGACATCTACATCATCCATCCTGAAATTCCCGTTGCAGTGTCACATATTGATATTGCAACTCCCAACGGTATTCCTGCTCCTCATGCAACTGCTGCTCCACTGCTTGTAGTCATGAGAGGACATCTCCAATTGTATTCTGCATATGGGTGTGCTGCCATCTAGTGTTATACACTTTTTAATTAGCGCCGTTATTTTGGGTAAGGAGGGTGGTTTGTTCCTTTACCAATCCCTCAATAGCTCATCAAAGGGTATTAAGTCATTCTTGCATTTCAGCATACTCTCATGTCTCATGGATCGGAAGAGGAAAAAACTTGATGCTGCTCAGCCTGGATAACGGCTTCCAATTGTGTAACCCAACGGATTAGCTAGATATATTCAGGGGATGTTGACCAAAGGATAAGCGCATTATCAGCCGTTTGCTGACCACTCCATTTGATATGAAGTTAATTCACTTCAGCTGATATGAAACTGACTTGATCTGCCACTTGCTGTTCCACCAGTGTTATTTTTCCTTAAGCTGAGCAATTATGGCTTTGAGTGCATCCACCCCTTTGGTTAAATCCATAATAAAGCGCTCAGTATTGTTTCCCAACGTTGTGGCATCCCAAATTCATTCCATTGATAGGCCATGCTAATCCAACAGTTCATCAATTACCTGAGATAACTCAAGATTCAACTGGGGTACCAAAATGTCCAATCAATGGCGGATGTTCTCAACACAGTGTTCCATTTGCCCAAGCGCCCCCTGTACCTCTGAAAAAGAGCAATCAAGGCGGTTGAGAAAGAGGCGAGTATTGTTTTGCTGTTCTCAAGAAGACCGCATCACTTCTCCAATCTCTATATTGTGGCAAGCCAACACACGCAGTAGCTGGTGAATAGACAGTTGCACATAAGCGACTAGATACTCCTCAATTCCATGGGTACCAAGGCGGCGAGTTAACCCCGTTGTAGTCATATCCAGATAGGACATGTACATGGCGTAGCGATTTTCTTGGTCTCGTTTGTTATAAAACAGACTTAAGGCATATACCCCCGCCTCATCTTCATATAATTGATATCCATGTAACAGCCACTCCATAATATTCCACAGCTGCTGAGGGATCACATTCATGGATTTCCTAGTTGGTCAACCTTCAGCTCAGGGCAGCTTTCTAGTTGCAGATTGATTATAAATTCATCATTTCCTGGTTCTGTCACAGTAGATAATATTGGTTCATTATTAGGTGCCTCCCATGTTTCTTCTGCATAATGTGCATGGAATCCGATAGAATGGTGACATAACAAATGAGGGCTCATCATCATATTTCAGCGTCAAAGAACTACAGTTGAACAATGGCACCCTGTAGTGAGCACCACTGTTAATTCTCGGCGTAGAATCTTGATTCCATCAAGTTGGTTTGCACAGGGTATTAGCCACTGAGCAACCAAATCAGAAGATATGAAGATCACCAATTCTTAATAAAAACTTAATAAACTTTACACAGAGCTATCGCCCCTTATTTTGACCTTTAATATTTTACTTAATATGAAAACCTCTCTGCAACAACTTAATTTATGAAATAAGTCCCTCATCATCCTCTGTGTAGCTCTTTATATCTCAATTCCCCAAGCCAGATGCATCCTCAGCTTGGTAGTCTTCTATTTGTTTTCCCTTTTATTCAAAACTCTCATTTATATCAAATTTTGGTGTAATTCCCCATTCTCGCCAATTAGTTGACATTTCAATCATCTATTATTCTTATACTTCTTTTCATCAATTTCAAGACTCATCTTGATTCCCCCTCCAAGCTGCCAGTATGGTTAGCGTATCATCCAGTCATATCAACTTCCTGACACTCCCATTCATTTGGGGTCATTAAGAGGTCATGTAACCTCTCCGCCTAACTATTATTTAAATGAAGAACTGACAGCTGAGTCAACCTATTAACATTCATGTGATGGGTCCTAGCACGTTGTTCAATATTCATGTCATAATGCTGGTATTTTAGAGCCCAGCGAGCTAACTGGCCAGTAGGATCCTTTATATTCTGTAACCACTTCAACAAATTGTGGTCATTAAATACAGTGAAAGTGGTCACATATAGGAAAGGATGGTTGTACTTTACAGATAATAAAACGGCAATGCACTCCTTCTCTGTAACGCTGTAGTTGCGTACTTCTTTTAAAGCATCTTACTAAAATAGGATACAGGATGATCTACACCGTTTTCATCCAATTGGTCTAGGATGGACCCAATGGCGTAGTCTGAGGCGTCAGTAAACAAGAAAATGGTTTATTATAATCTGAAAACCGTAGGATAGGACGTTTTTGTATCTGTTGCTAAAGCATCTCAAAAAGCGCTCTTTTGTTCAGCATCCCAATTAAAAGGGTATCCTTGGTAAATAGATGGACAAGGGGCTCAGTAAGTTGGGCTAATATAGGGACGAACTGATGGTAATACCCCCATAATCCCTAGAATTACCTGAATTTTCTGTAGATTTTTAGGGGAGGCATTTTTAAATATCGCTTTAACCTTGTTTTGTATGGGTTGAATTCCTTCTTGGGAATAGAGTGGCCAATTAAATCCGATTTCCTTTGGAAGAAGGTACACTTTGAGAAACCATCTAGTACTAAAAAAGGTACACTTTGAGTAATTCAACTTAATATTAGACTTACATAACTGTTGAAACACCTCCTTCAAGTGATAAAGATGTTTGTTGGATGTTTTTGAGAGCAACGTGATGTCATCAAGACAGACGATGATACGAGTCAATTTTAGGTCCTGCAAAAATATGATCCATCGCATGCTGGAAAGATGCAGGTGCATTGCACAACCCTTGGGGTAATCGTGTGGATTGGAAGAGACCCTCACTACAAATAAGAGCGCATTTCTCCTGATCCTGAGGAGAAAGGTCCATTTACCAATAGCCACTGGCCAAGTCCATGGCGGATAAGAAGTTAGAGTCAGAGAGTTGGGCCAGGGCGTCATCAATGCGCGGGATAGGATAGCTATATTTCTTTGTGAGGTTATTTAACTTGCGGTAGTCCATGACTATCTGATGACCACCCTTTTTCTTTTCAATTAGCAAGAGGGGGGAAACCAAGGGCTTTGTGAAGGAAATAGTAACCCTGAGTCTAGTAACTGCTTGAGTTCCATCCTCATCTGGTGTTCTTCCACTTTTGACTTGTGATAAGGTTTGGACCTAATGAGATTGGCATCACCCACATCGATGGAGTGGCACCAGCCATTCATGTGGTCATAGTCATTATCAGATTAGGAGAATATGTTGCTATAGTCATCTAGGAGAGTATAACTTTTTACAGCTCATCTGGGTTCAGCTCATCTGAGATATGGACTTTGGGTAAGGTACATACCAAGTTATCCGTTGGCAGGCCCATATCCAACACAGAGCCAATGGAGTGAATTTTTCAATTTCCTCCACAGGGACTAGAAAGCCTATGCCAATCTCCTGGTGCTTTTTTACAACTATGTCCTTTGAGGTGAGGTTCCCCAACAGCAGAGTAATTGGCCTCTGGTAAGCTGGGTCAAGCATGCCAGGCAATACTCGAGGATCCAAGGGACTAATGCCCTCAATACTTACGAGGTGCAACAAAAAGTGGTGTGGGATTTAAAGCGTGATTTTTGTGCCAACCACACGTTGTTCACCAGGCTTGATCAAGACCTCATCTGCAGCATAGAAAGAGATACCGTCCCTAGAATCCACTGAATTGGGAAATTTCTTTGTGTTGCTCCCAGAGATGGTATAATGTAAAGTTATAGCTAAAAGTGATATTCAACCAGGCAAGAGTATTCGTTCTTTCCAGGCCTTTTATTGGATAAGACTAAAGGTACTTCATAGTTGAGTAACGAGAGGAAACCTTGCTTCATGTTAATTATTCCCTCGTACTCAATCATAAACTGGTACCTATGAGTATATCATAGGCGCTGTTGTCCAAAGCTACTGCAGGGGCTGCTAAGATGAGCCTCCCAATTTGAATGGTAAGGGTTGAATATGCTTAATGGCGTGAGTGTTGTTTGGTTTGGCAGTTCCAAACTCTTGATTGTACTCCAAATCAGGCGTCAGCTATATCTTTTTTTCTGAGCTTATTAGAGATGACATTAACCGAGGAGCCATATCCAGGATGGCCACGACCCAGACTTTTTTAATGACCACTTCAGCCTTGGTGAGTGTTTCTCTTTAAAGTTAGGAGACAAGGCCAAGATTTCCTTGAGCCAGAAAGTGGAGGTTAATTTATGAGCAGGCTCAGGGCATTTATTTAGGATGGATTTCATGGTATGGATCTGCTGAAGGGGTCAAATCAAGCCATCCAAGAACTCACCACCATCGCTGGTAGTTTCAATAACTTTTTGAGCACCCAAATATTTGCCTGAGGTACTTTTCTTAGGTATGGTGGTTTTGTCTACTCTTTCAGCGTTCAATCAATCAGAGACCTCCACTTCCGTGAGAGCTCCCCAATAAATAGTAGCCTACATTATAATCCCCTCAGATTCATCCCTAAGGATATTGTTTACAACTGGCAGGGCCTTGATTGAGGTAGTAAGACATCCACAGGAGATTGGATAGCCTTAGGGCGTGCATTTACCAGCTTGGCTGGGGGAAAGGCACAGCAGCTTTGGTGAGCTTGTGTGGGAATATGGTATTAGCTACCTTACAGAGCTCTTAATTATAGGAAGGAGGGATATTGTTTTTGAATCGCACTGAGGAAGCTGGTTTCACTGGGTAGGTACAGGAGTGCTCATCCCCAACTGTTCTACAGGCGGAAGCTCCTCGATGATTAGAACAGAAGGTTCCACCTCAGCTTTATTTTATGGTTGCACAGGAATGAAAATCAGCAACGTCTAACAGAGCCTCCTTTATGTCACAGAAGTTTTTGAAGTAGCGTTTCACTGAAATGATATGACTGGCGAGAGAGGGTTGAGAAGCTAACCCAGTTAACATGGGTGCAATAGCATCATCCAGGGTTAGCATGTTAGCCATTGACAATCTTTGTGCAGCGAGGTAAAATTGCTCAGCAAAGGAAGCGGTCGGTTCGCCCTCATACATGCTAAGGCGCATAAAGGCCTATTTATCCATGTTAAAACTCTGCTTTGATTCAAATTCAGCTAATAGAGCCTCTTTCACCCCTGCCCAGGTATTCATTATGTTCATTTAAGGAACAATCATTTCTTGTGCCAAGATACTTAAGCATGGAAGGATGTGTCAAACTTTTTGCTTATCAGTGGCGTCATGCATAAAAGAACTATATACATACAAAAAATGAAGTAATAACTCCTTCCACAGGGGTGCACTTGTCTTTTAAAGGGAGTTTTAGGGGAGCTGCTACAGCTCTTTAAGACGGTATAGCGCGCTGGAAAGTTTCTTTTCAAAAGCAACTATAATTTGGTGTACAGTATCCCCTGTAGTGAGCACCATTTTGTAGGAACCAGCTGATTTCT
Organism: Massospora cicadina; assembly: GCA_022478985.1. Classification (NCBI taxonomy): domain Eukaryota; kingdom Fungi; phylum Entomophthoromycota; class Entomophthoromycetes; order Entomophthorales; family Entomophthoraceae; genus Massospora; species Massospora cicadina. Next base: position 140,568 of record JAKSZP010015920.1, on the reverse strand, counting down.
TCTCACTGGTGCTTTATGCCGCTGGATTCCACAAAGGTTTTTTAAATAAAATTAAATATAAAGCACTAATAAAAAACTGGTTCTATATGAATTTTATTGTTAGTGCGATCAAAGTAAAAAAACAAACCCCCTCTTTAATTTACTTATCAGTATTTAAACTCTATCAAGGGTCAAAGGGATAAAGAATAAGTTCAGAACAGCTTGTTGCCATCCAAATAAGGAAATATTCACATTCATTCTATTGAAGCTCAGAATACTTGCTTCACTTGGGCTGAACGACGTCTGAGGAATTAACGGTTGGCAATATGTATCCATGAGGTAACGTTTTAATGAACTTCAGCCAATCCCCATCAGAGAAAATTATTTTACCTTGGGGGACCCCCACCATGCCTATAAAAGGTGGTGGTCCCCACAATGGTGCTTTAAGGGACCTGGTTAGTCTAGGGGAGTACCATCCAATGGACGCCCCAGGGTCCACCACATGGTCAGAGTAATCTGAATGCTCAAATTTGTGTTTTTGACAATGTAGTAAAAAATCAGGATACCCTGATTTGTGGGATTCCACTGAGAATTGACCAGAATCTTTTGGTTGATAAAATTGCTACCACTATCTAAATCACTTTTAGGATCATCGCAAACTTGTAAATGGCTGACATTTCCCCTTTTCAGCTGATTTCAACCCAAAACACACTTCTTTTGCAGCTGAGAGGGCAAATATCTGACAAACACTGGTGCTCATGGCTGGGATGGCATATGATGAATATTTAAGCAGGGTTAACCTCAATCTATATACATTCTTTAAGGCTAAAGTTACATAATGCCAAAGCTCTTTTTAGTAAAAGTAGAGCTCAACCCAAAAGAGGTAGACATCCACACATTTTAGCTGCAATAAGCGAAACAAAGAAATTATTTTCTAGCAAAAAAACCAATATGACACCTCAGCTATCAGCCAAGGAAGCCATATCAGGCGAGGGAGAGGTTTTGGGGAATTGATATACTAAAGCCCAATATACAAATTAGCTAGTCTTTTTTAATTATTTAATGAATATTTAATTTTGATAAACTATCAAATAGTACTCTATAGGGAAATTAATATGTTAATAAATTTAATTTAGGAACTCCAACGTCAGAAACATATCTAGATGGAGGCAATAGCCAAATTATAATTAATGAATTGAGTCCATGTGGACTGGGAACACAGTATCAATCATTAACTTTGTGCCCCCGCCACTTCTGCCGCTCCTCCTTCTGGCGTCAGGCTGGCTGCTGCCTTGCCCAAATTGTTTGAGTGGGGCGCAATTCTCCCGCCTCTAACCTCATCTAATTCAGCCATTGCTCCCAAAGCAGCAGCCAATCAAAATTTAAAATTTTTTAAACGTTTGTCAAAATTATAAAATCCTGAGCCAATGACTGAAACAGTTTTGGCTGAGCTGCCGTGATCAACTGTTCACAGCCAATCAGGTTCCGCCATTGCACTGATTCTAATGTCTGGCCCAGCATTGGCTGAGTTAGATCCTTTTGGGTGCATCAAGTGGCTCATTGACAGCAACCGGCCATTTAATATCAAGCCAGATTTTGCTTTGGAGGAATTTTTGTAAATCCTCTTGATTCACATCCCCACCGTTTTTGATCTAAAAACGGTTTCTCTAGTTATATAAATATAAATAAAATGGCAGTAGAAGCAGAAGCTGCTCCAGCCAACACCCTCCTCCACCAGCATCTTTATGGGGAGATGTAACCACTTGTTGAGGGTATTCGCAACCCAAATTTCCCCCATGATTTTAATGAGGATGCAAAATGCAAAATTTAAGAGCCTGCTTTTGGAGTGAGTCATGAGTGCTTTGGTGCAGCAAAAACTTCTCTGTTTAACCCCAATTATCCCCACACCCACCAGCGCATCAAATCTTTCACTTATGTGCCAGCTCTCATCACTTTAGCTGAGCATCAATTCTGCTCAATATGTTGAGGAGATGGACACTGCCAGGCTTATTAATGAAGAGAACCACTAGCTCTACCTCCTTATACCACATGCCGCTGATGCACCAACCCATATGTTGTCCACTAGGGTCCCCCAGCTAAAGTGGGCACTAGAAAAAAATTTCCCCAAAGCTTCCTCAACTTCAGATAAGGCTTCCTGGTTGTTAGCTGAGGTGCCATATTAGGAATTTTTATTTGTGATAATCCCTTTGTTTGTCTCTTTTTCAAATAATGATGCGTGGCGGCTCTCCTTTTGGATTGGGCACCACTAGTGCTAAAAATATCAACACTTTAAGAGCTGAGAGATAATCAATACCAATGTTACTAGGGAAAATTTTATAGAAGCAATGTCTCAGAATAAAGAAAGGTTGAAGATTTTCATGACAATAAAGAAGCTTTATGAGAAATTTCAACAAATGCCTATTGATATTCTTGCCCTGGCCCGTATAGTTACTGCTGCCCAGGGCGACGCGCCTCAGCGTTCTATGTCACCTGAAATGAGCCAGATGAAAATAGTTATAGCCAACAGAAAGAGAAAATGACAACTATAAGACTTTTAATTAAATTACATTTGATAAGAAAATAAGTGTGGCCACTTTTGTCAAGATATTTGAGATGGTTAGGAATGGGACTAGTGACCATAATGAGGTTACTACTATAATCAACTGTTTAAAAATTTTAGAATTAAATTGATCATGCCACAATTGGATTACAACCCTACTTATGCCAAGGCCAAAAAGGTTATTTGTTTTGAGTTTTGAAGTACTGAACTTATGGCAACTTGGAGAGCAAATTATATTGATATCAGTTTTAAAGAATATGATAAATTTGTTAAATTTGCTGATCAATTTTATATAGAAGCTCAGGTTCTCCTAGGCGTCAAGGAAGATAGCAATTTCAATTCATATATTGCATTGCAACATGCAGTGCAACATTGCTGAAACTTAATTAATAACCTATAGCCAACATTTATGCACAATTTTAAAAATCTTTTTTGAGATATGGATATGGCTGGACAATAAGCCCAAAATAGCCATTCCAGAATAGCTATAATCTGCTGACCATGATTTAGAGAGTACAAATATTTGAGCGCTTTGGGATGAGGCAATATTGGGTCAAAAAGGGTAATTATTGGATCGCCTCCAAATAAGGTAATCAGGTGATGTTGACATTTGTTAGATATTGAGTAGATCGCCTTGGACTAAAGTGATAGAGAATTCAAGAGTACCATACTCTGCCAGTGTTAATGAGAATATGGCGGAAATAAATAGTCTAAGCCAAGAGATCAGGATTGGCTGGAGTTGCTGGTTATAAGCGAGATGCAATGATTAAAAGGGGTGTTGTTATTAGGAAAGCGGAGAGCAGAGCAGAAGGACCTGATAAAAGTTAAATTAAATAAATAAGTGTGGTCAGAGTTAATTGCTTCATATTTTTATTATATCTTAAGTTGTTTTGAGGACCAACAATTTTCACATCATTTATCTGTGGTTCTGTGATTTGACCCTGTGCAACCCTTATGGCGTATCCCAACAATATTGCCAAAATTATAACAGTATTACTCACTACAAGGGACGCATTGATCAAGCGCAAAAAAAATAAAATTCTCCAGTTGCTGGCCATGTCACATCAGGCCTTCTTTAACAGGGAATCTTCATGACACACTTCATCAACTGAATATGCAGAACTCAAACTTGCTTTAAACGCAGTACTCAAGAAGCAGGATGAGCTCCTTCATAACAGAAAGATGTAATGAACCAACTTAACAGCACGTTAGTCAAATGAAGATTCATGGCAAGCAATACAGGTAACTTTCTAATTGCTTAGATAACACTTCTGAATGACTGCATTGTGCAGAGCGGAAATTGGAAGGTACCTCCTAGTCCCTTAATGGGCAGCGGACGATCAACAAGGGGTTGCTAAAGGAGAGTTGTATTACGGGGAATATGACACTGGCATGAGCTACTACACCCATGAGGGAAGTCTGGAGATAATTATAAAATCTGAGAGCCAATTCCCTCAAGTAATGGCTGTACTGCCCACCAAAGTGGGCCATACTACCTCTGAATAAGTTGAAAACCACCCGCTGCTGGACCAGATCCTCATTGAGAGAAGCTTATGGGCCTCGACTCATTCCTCATTATGCCCCAAAAGGTCATGTTTATGAGTCATAGGAGGAGGTTCATAGTGATAAGCTGCCTACGTTTGACCCATTGGGTATATCCACGGCTCTTTTAAACGTCTTGAGTTTGCAGAAGAAAGCACCTTGGATTAGCATAAAGCTAAACTGTTAATATCCGCCTTGGATGTTGGGAGTGCTGATAAAGTCAATTGCTTCCTTCCAAGCAGCTTCGTTACATACCAAGAATTGAAGGTACTGTGCTGCAGTTGTTTAGTGGTACCACAAAGATGTCGCAGAAAAAGGCGAAATTTCTGACCAAAGGGTTCCAATTAAATGAGACACTCACTGCGCTTGCTGACTGATTTAAGGCGGAAGCCCATGTGGTAATTGGGGCAGGGACTTTATCCAAATCAGATGTATGCATTGCAATGGCCTCCGCAGTGAAGCCATACTGTGAGCTATACAATGTCTTGACCCCAATTTTGGACAAAGATGTACCCCTTCTCAAAATTGTTCAGTTTATGCACCGTCTATCCATAACCTTCCCTCCACCCAATACAGAGCGGATACACACCACCGCCATCACCAGACCTTCTTATTCAGGGAAATTCTCCTGTCCTGTCCTGTCCAGATTCCACCTATTAACCCCTGGCCTTATTATTCTCAAGCGCCTCATCCTCAGCTGAGCTACTCACAGCAGTCTAACTTCTGCTACGGCCCTGCTTATGAAAATTTTTAGTAGCCCAACTACTGACCTCGACCTAGTTTCACCATTTGTCAGCTATAATACTATAAACCTGTCCCTGGTTATGCCAATTGTCAACAATTAAACTATTGGCCTGGTCCCTCTTATGAAAATCAAGGACGCAGTCCCTACAGGGTTAATTGCTTTGAATGCGGTCACCCTGGCCGGCTTGCATGAAATTGCCCTAACCATCAAGTCAGCTACATGAAACAGGATCAATACTACCAGGGAAAAAGATGGAGCGGAGTAGATACAGGACCCTCTACCTTCACTTACCCAACCCCAAACTTCCTACCTGAACCTATTGTAGTATATCCAGTGGAAGTCTATCAATATGATCATAGGTTTTTATACCAACAACTGGTTGGAGGAAGAACGACTGACATAAGTGCAATCTGAAGCCACGGTGGATGAAGGACCCGTCGCGATTATGATATGACTGGACGATAATCCTGGGACAGTTAGGGCGGGTTGAGACAAATCCGCCAAAATGAGATTAGTTACAATTATTTGAGTGCCTTGAGATGAGGCGAGATTGGTGTTTTATGGGTTTATTATTGGATTGCCTCAAAATAAGGCAATTGGGCAATGTTGACATTTGATGAATACAAATTAAATCGCCTACAATTTAGGCAATAGGGAATTAAAGAATAACTAGCCAAAATGAGGAGAATTGGTGGAACCAAATAGCCCAAGCAACGAGTGTGGTATCATCCAAAGCCGCTGTATATGAGTGGGATGGGCGATTAAGAGGGGTTGTTAGTTAATAGGAAAAAGAGAGAAAGATAGTGAGGATCCAAGGAGCTTATTATAATAAAATAAAATATTATAGTGGGAGCAAGTGCCCCATAGTTTTTATTTTAACGTTTATTCTGTTGTTACAAAGGGCCACGATCATCATATTGTTGGCCCTATAGCTCAGTGGGCTAAACCCTGTGCAAACCTCTTACAGCATATCCCCAGGATTCCGCCAAATTACAAAAGTGGTGCTCACTACAGGGGGCCCATTGATCAGTACTTTAATAAAACTCAAGTCTTCTTCTATGTCTCACCTAGGTTGCTTTGAAAAGAAATCTGCACAACACAATAGGACTGTTGCATATGAGAAGTTGAAACTTGCATTGGACACCGTGCTTAAAAGACAAGATGAGCAGATCCAGGAAGTCTGCTGTTCTCTGCTGCCGCCCTTTGATCGCGAAGGCAATACTATGGATTCTTTTAACAATTTGAGTTTGCAACTGAAGGTGCCTCAGACTGGTGCAGGGAGAAACTGTTAATCTCCACCTTAGATTTTGGAAGTGCTGATCAAGTTGTTTGTTACCTTTCAGACAGTTCCGTTACTTACCAAGAAGTCAAGGAGACTGTGATACAGTTGTTTGGCGGAAAAGCAAAGATGTCGCAGTGGAAAGCTGAATTCCTGACCACTGGTTTTAACGAAATGAGAGTCTCACTGCATTTGCTGAGCAGTTTATGGCGGAAGCATAAGTGTTGATTCGGGCTGGGATTCTAGATGAAGCTGATGTATGCATTGCAATGGCCTCTGCGATGAAGCGATATTCTGAGCTTTACAATGTTATGGCCTCATTGTTAGAAGATGATGTACCTCTTCTTAAACTTGTTCAGTTTGTACGTCGGTTAGCTGTAACTTTCCCTCCACCCAATATTGAGAGGATTCCTACTGTTTCTGATGCCTACCCTAACCATGGGGAGGAAAGCAACCAGTCAATGCAGATCATGCCAGGCTACTCCCCGCATCTCACCATCTGTCCCATAACTTCTGAGCAACAACTACCCAACCACTGTTTCTTCCCTAACTATGCTGATTGACAGCAGGCAGTCTACCAATGTAGGTCTGGTTACGCTGATCATCTTAGGAATAACTTTCCAAGTGGGCCAACTTATATTACGCACAGATGTAGGCCCTATGGATTAATTTGCTTTAATTGCGGTTGTACAAGGCACATGGGACGATGGTGCCCCAATTGACAGATCCCTCACATACAACAGGATCAAGGTTATCAGTGAAAAGTTGGAGCGTAGTAGAGACAGGACTCTCTACTTCCACTATCTCGAAGTCATATGTCCCCCCTGAAATTATTGTATTTAAGGAAGTAGAAGCCTCCAGTAGGATGATACATTCCTCTACCAACAGCCAGTTGTGGGAGTAAATGTGCTGACCCAAGCAAAATTCAAAAATATGGCTGACCCAGGGTTTCTGGAGCAGCCAAAGCCTTACCCTTGCCAAATGTTTGACCAAAATCTGTCAGACCAGCTAGAACCATCTGCGGATGTGTTGTCTAAAGGGAAGTAGAAGTCTCCTTCCCAGTGGATGCTATTATAGCAGGATGCCCTAAAGTTGGTGTGGGTATTATAGGTTTCCTGAGAAAACATGAACCGCTGAATGTACATGTAGTAAATAACTGGCATTCATCATACTCAGAGTGCACTTACTGTGACAAGGTGGTAGCCAAAACTTGAGTACAGGCTATAATTGATACGGTCACTCTGTTAATATTGTCTCCACTAAGCTGGTGGCAAATTTGGCTTTAAAACCCAACATAGAGCACTGGATGGTGTATGGGACTGCAGGAACAGAAACCACGGTCTCCAAGGGAGAGTATAGCGCACTTCCTTTGAGGTTTGAATCTGCTGTTATTATGACACCGGCGGTATTACAAATAGCAACTATGATCTTCTGATTTGGACTTCATATATGTGACACTATGGGGCTGTCGTTGACATGATGGAAGAGACCCTAGCCATCCTGGGACAATGGATTACCATCTATTTTACTTCCATGGGAGTGCCAGATGACCCAATTCGCTCTAGTCAAATTAAACTCACATATAGCGATGGTGTAATACCTGTAAAATATTGACAAATGAAGCAGAAGATCCGAACGCTCCCAACTCAGATTTATGAGTACAAAGGGATTCTACTACGAGCTGCAAACGCTTTTACTATCCCTTCTGGGCATCAGGTCATAATTAGAACAGAGCTTGAAATTGATATACCGGGTAATCTGTATGGAGAGGTTGTGGGGCCCTATCAACAATCATGACTTGAACCTCATGTGCCTCCTGGGTTACTGTTACCTGGGCAGGGGGAAGTAAAAGTGTTGGTAGCAAATCTGCAAAAGGAAGTGATGAAGGTTCAGTGGCACCAAGTGGTAGCTTACCTGCATTTGATCCCAATTGATGAGGTCCACCATATACACGACTTTGGTTCATGGGAAGATCTTGGCTTGCCTTTAAAAACCACCTTCAGCGTAATGACTGTGGTTCCTTGGGAGGCGCTCACTGGTCTATTGGAGGATCAGAAGGACAGGGTGATGGATCTGTTCAAAAAGTATCGCAGCATCTTTGCAACTGATGATCATGACTTGGGTTGCGCTCGCGGGGTTGTGCATCAGGTGGACATGGGAGACCACCCCCTATCAGGTCATGGCCTATCCATCGCTCAAAGGCAGCGGAAGAAGTTGTGTCTGCAGAAATAGATACATTGGTGGAACAGGGAATGTTGGAGCCGTCAAAAAGTCCTTGGGCATCCCCAGTACTAATTGTCAAAAAGAAAGATGGCTCCAATTGAGTAGTAATCAATTATTGGAAGATTAACAGCATTACAAAAAAAGATTTGTACCTGCTTCCATGAATCGATGATGCATTAGATCAGTTAGGTGGGGCCAAGTATTTCTCTGCTATGGACTTGATATCAGGGTACTGGCAGATCAGAGTTGCCTGTGGCGGAACAAGAAAAGTGCGCTATAATCACCTCAAAAGGATTGTTCCAGCCTACACGTATGCCACAGGGTTTGTGCAATGCTCCCGCTACATTCCAGCGGGCTATGGATACTATTTTGGGTGACCTAAAGCTGTCTTGCGTTCTTGTCTACCTTGACAATATCAACATGTTTTAGCAAATGTTCACGGAGCATCTTGGACACCTGGAGCAAGTGTTCCGCCGCCTGGCTGATGCTAATATCAAGATTAAGCCCCAAAAGTGCCACTTTTTTAAGGAACAATTGGAATATCTCGCCTTGTGGTAGACTCCAAAGGGCTTAGCCCTCAGCCAGCCAAGGTGGAAGCCATCTGCAAGATGACTTAGCCAAGCAATAAGCGGGATATCCAGGTGTTCTTGGGGATGATCAGTTACTACCAGTAGTTCATTCCCAACTTCAGCTGTATCAGGGCTCCACTCTTTGAGCTACTTAAGAAAAATGCTGTCTTCAACTGGACGGATTGATGTCAAACCACTTTTGATGTATTACAAATCACGTTGGCTAACGCACCTGTTTTATAATACCCCAATTTTGAAAAAAGTTTATTGTGCAAACAGACATTTTGCTTTCTGCTGTAGGGGCTGTATTATCCCAAAAGAACGATGATGGTGTGGAGCACCCCATTGCATATTGTAGCTGCAGTTTAACTGGGCCTGAACAGAATTACACATGATGAGAGGGAGTGTTTAGCAGTAATCTATGCATATAAGCAATTCTGGGTCTACCTTCACTGGGTGAAATTCAAAGTGGTAACAGATCATGCCTCCTTGCGCTGGCTACAGAATCTGCGGGAACCTGAAGGGCGGCTCATGCGATGGGCTTTGAAGCTCCAAGCATATGATTTTGAGATCATGCATCAACTCAGGGCGAAGCATCAGAATGTGGACTGTCTTTCCCAATTACCCACCGTTGCCATTACAGCGGATGTGGCAGGCATAATGTACAAAAAGATGATTGTGGGCAAATATCAAGATGAGCCGCTGCCCATGATCAAAGTGTTAGATGGGCTTAGGCAGGATACCTTCTTGCGCAATGGAGAATTATATAAGCAGATTGGGGAATCAATACTGAGTTTCCCAAAACCCTCTGCCCAGCCTGCTATAATTATGGATGCCCATAAAGCGGTAGGTCATGGAGGGTTGAAAAAGATGCTGGAGTTCTTGCGACCCTACTACTATTGGGAAAGTATGCACTACAATGTGCTCGAGATGGTTGGTTGTTGCCATCAGTGCCAAGTGGAGAATCCATACCACCAGAAGACCGCCTACCAGCTAGTTAAGCCTCAGTTTGCATGGCATACAGTTTTGTTAGATGTGGTGGGGCCGCTGCCAACTGGCGAGAACTGCTCTAAAAATATATTAGTAGCCATTGACCATTTGACAAGATGGGTGGAAGCGAGGGCTATCAAGGATTTGGGGGTTGTCACTACCACCAAGTTCATCCTGGAGTGCATCATACAGCGCCATGGTTGTCCACAATTTATCCTAATGGACAATGGAACCAATTTCACATCCCATATATTGGCCAAGTTGAACGAGCTCATGGCAATCCTTGGGGTTTTAACTACCCCTTACTACCCTGAATCTAATGGTATGGTGGAAAGGATCAATGGGACCTTGGTAAATATTCTACGCAAGCTCATAAATGAGCAGCCATCAGACTGGAGCACCCTTTTGTCCACTGCTGTCTTCACATACAATATCAGCTACCACTCAGCAACCAGTAAGAGTCCATTCCAATTGCTCTATAGATGACATCCAGCGCAGCCTGCATTGCTTTACTCCTGCATTGAGGATACCGGCGGAGTTGAACCCCACCACTATTTGTCTACCTTAGTGAACATGCTGATCAAGCTCCAAACCAAGGCATATTCTACTAGTCTTGCCAAGAAGATTCAGGATCATGCGTCTGACTAATGTAGACATTACAGTCTTACACAGTTTGGGGTAGGGGAATTGGTCCTGATTCATGACCAACATGGGTTTGGAAGAAGGAACAAGCTCGCCAGCATATGGAGCGGACCATTTGAGATCATTGAGAAAACTGGGGTTGATGCATACACCATTAAGGAATCTGTGGGGGGTCAATTATTAACCGGGTACATGTGAAGTTCCTCCAACCACACATAGACAATAAGAGCCTTATCATCCAGTCAAGGAGGGGGTAATGTCATGATTCTGATATGACTGGACAATAATCATGGGACAGTTAGGGCATGTTGAGATGAATCTGCCAAAATGAGATTAGTTACAATTATTCGAGTGCCTTGAGATGAGGCGAGATTGGGATTTAATGGATTAATTATTGGATTGCCTCAAAATAAGGCGATTGGGCAATGTTGACATTTTCTGAATGCGAATTAAATCGCCTACAATTTACATGATAGGGAATTGAAGAATAACTAGCTGAAACAAGGAGAATCGGTGGAACCAAATAGCCCAAGCAACGAGTGTGGTATCATCTGAAGCCTCTGTATATGAGCGTGGATGGGCGATTAAGAGGGGTTGTTGGTTAATAGGGAAAAAGAGAGAAAGATAGAGAGGATCCAAGGAGTTTATTATAATAAAATAAAGTATTGTAGTGGGAGCAAGTGCCCCATAGTTTTTATTTTAACGTTTATTCTGTTGTTACAAAGGGCCACGATCATTATATTGTTGGTCCTATTGCTCAGTGGTCTAACCCTGTGCAAACCTCTTACGTCATATCCCCAGGATTCCGCCAAATTACAACAGGACCTCAGGAGCAACCAAATCCATATGCTTGTCAAATGTTTGGCCAAGTTTCTCCTGACAAAATGGACCCATCCTCAAATGCACCTTCCCTGAAATTAGTAAACGTCGCCCTTTTGGTTGATGCTATTGTCAAGGAATACCCCAAATTTGGTGAATGGATTGTGAGTTTTCTTGGGAAAAAAGATCCTCTAAATGTTCATGTATTAAGCAGTCAAAATTCTTCTTATTCTGAATGCACATACTGTGACATTACTGTAGCCAAAGCCCAATTCCATGCTATGATAGATATGAGCGCCTTGGTCAACATAGTTTCCACTAAGTTGGTGGCAAAGTTGACAATGAAACTTGATGTAGATCATCGAATGATTTATGGGACTGCTGGAGCTAAAATACAATCTCAGTGTGAGCGTACAGTAGCTACCCTTGTGGTTTGGGTCAATTGTTATTTGTAGCTCTGTCAATAGAGTTACTAAATATCCATTACAATCTGTTAATTGGAAACACTTTATGCGACACTTTGGTGCTGTCATTAAAATGACAGAAGAGACGTTCAAAAACCTGAGGAAAGCGGATCCCCATTTATTTTACCTCTAGTTGAGTGCCAAAGGATCCAGAGCATATGATACATATCAACCTAGCTTATAGTGATGGAGTGATCCCAGTGCGCTACCATCAACTAAAGAACAAGACCTGGGTCCTTCCTCAACAGATATTAATATCAAGGCTGCATCTAAGAGCTGCCAAGCCTATATCCATTCCCTCTGGTCACCAAGTAATAGTAAACACTGAATTGGAGGTAGAACAGCCAGACGGACTCTATGGTGAGGTTTAAGGCCCTTAACAGCATTCTCAGATTGAGCCCCATGTGGCTCAAGGCATTATACTACTGAGACATGGGGAGATCAAGGTTCTACTAGAAAATCTACAATTGAACATTGCAAATCCGCCAACACCAAATAGTGGCGTATTTACACTTGATCCCTGTTAAAGAGGTCCTTCAGGTTCATGAGATTTAATCGCTGGATGAATTTGTTACTGGTCAATTTGCATCCCAGCGTAATGATGGGGGTACCGCGCAAGAACTTAGTTAGGTTATTGTAAGAACAGAAGGATCAGGCGATATTTTTATTTGAAAAATATAAAGAGATTTTGCTGCCAACAATCGTGACTATGGGTGCACTTGGGGGTGATCCATTGATTAGACACTGGTTATCATCCCCAATCAGGTCTCAGCTGATCATCAGTCTAGGACAGCTGAGGAATTAGTAACTGAGGAGATCAAAAAGCTAATGGAGAAAGGGATGCTTGAACCTTCAAAGAATCCGTGGGTTTTTCCCATACTTATTGTAAAGCAGAAGGATGGCACCAACCGGTTAGTAATAGACTATAGGAAGCTCAATAGCATCACCAAGAAGGATTTGTATCCTGTGCCGTGGATTGAAAATGCTTTGGATCAGTTAGAGGGAGCTCGTTACTTCTCTGCAGTGTATTTGATATTGGGTTACTGGCAGATCAAGTTGTCCACAGCGGAACAGGAAAAATGCGCCATTATCACGTACAAAGGGTTTTTTAACTGACCTGTATGCACCAAGGGCTGTGATACACCTCAGCTACGTTCCAACGGTCCATGGATACCATTCTCAGCGACCTGAAGCTATCATGCATTCTTGTATACCTTGATGATATCAGCATCTTCTCGTGAACCTTCTCTATGCATCTTACTCATCTGGAGGAGGTCTTACACCGGTTTGCTGAGTCCAACATCAAGATCAAGCCTTGCAAATGCCACTTTTTTAAGGACAAACTGGAATACCTTGGGTTTGTAGTAGACGCAAATGGGCTTAAACCTCAGCCATCCAAGTTGGAAACTATCCAAAATGACTCGGCTGAATAGTAATCGTGACATATAGATGTTTTGGGGGATGGAGGGTTACTACTGGTGGTTTATCCCTAACTTTAGCTGTATTGAGTGCCTGCTATTTGAGTTGTCAAAAAAGGATGCCATGTACGAATGGATAGAACTCCGTCAACACTCCTTTGATACGCTTTGGATGGCTTTAATCAATTCGCTGGTGCTATGTTACCCAAATTTTGATAAAGAGTTTATTGATAAGAAGGATGCGTCCCTTACCGCCATTGGGGCAGTTCTATCACAACAAGATGCCAAAGGAGAAGAGCACCCAGTTGCACACTGAAGTCATAGTTTGAACTTTCATTAACACAATTACACCGTGACCAAGTGGGAATGCTTAGTGGTGTTCTACGCCTATAAGAAATTCAGGCTATACCTGCATTGGTAAAGTTTAAGTCATAACAGATCATGCGTCGTTATGCTAGTTGCAGAATCTCAGAAAGTCTAAGGGGCGTCTAGCCCGATGGGCTCTTAAGTTACAGGCTTATAAGAATTGAAATCCTTCATTAACTCAGAGCAAAACACCAAAACGCTGAATGCTTATCAATATTGCCAACCATTGCCGTTATGGTGGATCTAAGCGATGTAATTTTTGACAAAATGCTTTGCGGGAAATATGATGACAAACCGCTCCAAGTCATCAAGGTATTATATGGAATAAGGGCCAATACATTCCAGAAGAACGGTGAGTTGTACAAGTGGAGAGGGGACACTACCGTGAATATCCTAAGACCTTCCACATGACCAAATATTATTATGAGTGCACATTGATCAGTCAGATATATTGGAGTACGCAAGGCCCTGGAAATGTTGTGACTGCAGTACTATTGGAAAGCATTCAATTTGATGTGCTTGAAAAGATCTCATGCTGCCACCAGTGCAAAGTGGAGAAGCCATTCTGCAAAAAGAATTCATACCAGTTAGTGAAACCTCTCATTGCTTGGCATACAGTTTCTATTGATGTGGTGGGTCCTCTGCCGACTGGAGCAAACTGGTCCAAGTATAATATAGTTGGCGATATGACCACTTGACTAGGTGGTTTGAGGCATGGGCAATATGCGATCTGAGGCAGTCACTGTGGCTAAGTTTGTGATGGATTGTATAATACAGCAACACAGTTGTCCTCAGTTTATCCTTACTGATAATGGGAACAAATTCACCTTGCACATTTTACCCATGCTCAACGAACTTATGGTCATCCGCGGGGTTCTATGACCCTTTATCAACCAAAATCCAATAGTATGGTCAAACGGGTCAATGGGACGCTGGTGAATATCCTCTGGAAGCTGGTAACGGATAGACCCTCTGATTGGAGTACTCTCCTTTCCACCTCTGTCTTTGCTTACGACATCAATTATCACTTGGAATTGGGGAAGAGTCCTTTCCAGTTAATATATAGGTGGTGCCTGGCTCTACCTACACTGATCTATGCCTGAATGGAAGACATTGGCGAAATGTATTCTCGACGCTACTTGAACAACCTAACGAATATGCTGATTATGCTGCAAACCAAAGTGTACTAGTTTAGCTTAGCCAAGAAGATAAAGAATCAGGCTGCTGATCAGGTATGCATAGTGGGATAGCTCAGTTCAAAGATGGTGACATGGTCCTATTCCATGATCAACATGGGTTCAGGCGGAAACACAAGTTGGCCAACATCTGGATTGGTCCATTCAAGATAATTGAGGAATCTGGTGTGAATTTCTATACTATCATGGACCCTGCAAGCGGTTGGACCAAGAACTTAGTGCATGCAAAGTTCCTTTGAGTGTACAAACAGTAGGATATTTATTGTCCAGTCAAGGGGGTAATGTCACATTTCTGATATGACTGGATGATAAGCCCTAAGTTTTTATGGCGGAATGGGTAGAATCTGCTGATCATGATTATGAGTTACAGTTGTTTTAGCGCTTTAGGATGAGGCGACATTGGGTTGGAAAGGATATATTGGATCGCCTCTGAATTAGGTTATGGGTGATGTCAATTTTGATAAATAAGGAGATGTCAATGTACAATGAATACTGAGTGGAATGTTTCAAAGTAGGGTGATTGCGAATTTAATAAATAGTGAACTCTGCTGAACTAATGAGAATATGTCATAACAAGTTGTCTAAGCAAAAGGGTCAGTATTGACTGAGGTCACCGAGATATCAGCAATATGAGCAGATTAAAAGGGGGAGGTTGTTAGTAAGAAAGAGAAAGTGGAGCAGCAAGCATCCGCTGAAAATATTAAGTTGAATGAAGAATTATTGTTGGATCAATAGCTCCCATTTATTATATTATATCTGCTTTATGTGTGTGTTGAGGACTGATGATCTCCATATCATATGTTCTATTGCTCAGTGGGATCAACCCTGTGCAAAACCCTTTGGTGTATCTTCTAAATACCACAAAATTTATAACAGTCCCTTTCAATTACTATATGGACGACACCCTTTTCTTCCAGCACTGCTCTATGCCTTTGTAGAAGTTACCAGCGGAATGAATCCTCAACGCTACTTGACCAAGATAAAAATTATGCTAATCAAGCTGCTTACCAAAGTGTACTCATTTGGCTTATTCAAGAATATAAGAACCAGGATGCCAATCAGGTACAGCGTAGCAGGCTAGCGCAGTTCAAAGATGGGGATATGGTTCTATTCCATGACCAGCACAGGTTCAGTCAGAAGCACAAGTTGGCCTGTATCTTGATTGGTCCCTTTGAAATTATTAGAAAACAGGTGTTTATTCCTATACTATCAAAGACCCTGAAAGTGGTCAGATTATCAACCAAGTGCAAGCAAAGTTCCTCTGGGCGTATAAGCAATAAGAGACTTATTATCCAGTCAAGGGGGTGGTAATGTTGAGATATGGATATGACTGGACAATATGCCCAAAATAGCCATGTCAGAATAGCTAGAATCTGCTTACCATGATTTATAAAGTATTAATATTTAAGCCTTGGGATGAGCTGATATTGAGTTAGGAAGGGTATATATTAAATTGCCTCTAAATAAGGCAATAAGGCGATGTCAACATTTGATGAATATTGAGTAGATCGCCTTGGACTAAAGTGATAAGGAATTTAAGAATACCATACTCTGCCAGAGTTAATGAGAATATGGCGGAAATGAATAGTCTAAGCCAAGTGATCAGGATTTTCCAGAGTTGCTGGATATAAGCGAGATGTGATGATTGAAAGGGGGTGTTGTTATTAGGAAAGCGGAGAGCAGAGCAGAAGGACCTGATAAAAGTTAAATTAAATAAATAAGTGTGGTCAGAGTTAATTGCTTCATATTTTTATTATATCTTAAGTTGTTTTGAAGACCAACAATTTTCACATCATTTATCTGTGGTTCAGTGGTTTGACCCTTTGCAACCCTTATGGCGTATCCCAACAATATTGCCAAAATTATAACATTCTTAATGGCTGATTACTTATGTTGATGCTCTTAAACTTTTTAAACCACCTTATACCAGTGCTAAGTCTGTAATTATAGGCTTTTAGGAAACCAATTGGCAACAACTTAAATAATTTCCGCAATAATCTATAAAATAGCGTTCTGAAAGCATATTTAGATGCATTCAAAGGTTTAAATTACTAGATAAAATTGTAATACCAAAAATAACATTATGCTTCAAAATTTTACTAATAGAATATTAATGTAGTCCTCTAGCTAATTTTCAGAAGGAGAAAAAGAGAATGCACAATAGAAAAGGGATGTTTTATTTTGTTGGAAGCAACAAATTCACCAGGAAAATATAGATGCAAACAATGTAGCCTCGTTATTTAATACAGAGACTATCAAAACTGACATAAAATGTTCATCATATAGTCTCTAATGATGTTCATACGTTGACTCATTCTTTGAAAAAAGATCAAAATCTGGATGGAAAAGATAATTTTTAAAACAAATGTACGTCAGATTATCAGAAATATTTGGCCAAGAGGCATAGTCAAGATAGTGATATTTTCAATCTGAGGGGTAATAACATATTTTTGCCTATTGATACTTCATTACTGAATGTCCTAGCGTTGAGAACACTCTTAATAACACTCTCAATTCTTTGAAATCGCTTATATCTAGTAACTAAGTGAGTCAAATTAAGAAATAAGTGTAAAAGAAAATGTATAAAATAAGCAACATGTGAAAATCTTAAAAACTCAGCAATTGATTATGTAAGATGCTACAAATGATTATAAAGTAAACAGATGTGATTCTATTTTATCACTCTATGATGTTTGTTGACTCAGGGGTTTTATTTTTGTGGCCAATAGCTCTTCTTTAGGAGGGGTATGTTTGTTTATGTTAATATCTGAAAGCTTTACTCTTTGGAGATTGTAGTTCGCTTTAGCTCCCTTATCTAATGCACATATTCCTATAAAAGTTGCATTAATTCAATTAATTAAATGAATTAGGGCGATAAAATTATGGATACTATTAATTAAGTTGAGTGCTTTTAAAGGCACGTTGAGTATAGGGCCCAACGCTAAACAGGTGTAGATTCCTCTTGAATATCTAAACTAATAGGAAACTCTTTCCTTTTTCTCTTCATGCTGAGCCGGCAAAGATCTGATAACAAACAGCTTAACCTGAGGATATAAATTTTTAACTCTTATCCCAAAGATTAAACTATACAACTAATGTTAAACAATTTAATTTTATCAAATTAAAATCTGCTTTATTTACTCAAAAAATCAAGGACATATAGGAGTTCCAGAAAACAACTCTTCTTTTGGCGCCTCACTGAGAATCAGCAGCCGTTCCTGGTAGATTATCCTTCTGAGGTTTAGCCATTAGGAACTTCCTCATTTGCCTAGTTATATTGCACCACCAACTAGAGTCACGACCTCTTCATGGTATGTTTCTGGAATTTGTCCCACAATCTTCAATTAAACACAGCAGAGTACCCTTTTTGGGCTAGCAGTCTGCTTAGGTATTGAGGCCTTTGCCCATCAACTGCAGAATGCAAACCCTAAAAAGGTTAAGCTACATGTTACCCTCAGAAGCAGTCAATTCTTCAGTAACTAAACCTAGATTCCTGAGTCAATTGGCAACAAACTTAAATTATTAATGATTAAATTACTAATATATATAATCGGTAATTGAACCATAAAATAATTCATTGTTGGGGATCATTCTCAGCAAAAAATTACCAATCTGGTAGTTCAACACCTGGCGGATCAGTAGATATTTTTAGGGTTAGTTCCCCAAACAATAGTTATCATAAAAAATGATAACTCGAACATCCACTAGAGGATCTAATCCCCTAGTGGACAAACAGATTTATGAAAAATGATCATCTGGGTAATATGGGCATAACAAAATCTTAACATCCTACCAGCATGTAAATCAGATCTGAGATGAACAAATGGATCACCCTACCTTCCATTTGGATTGCCATTACAAATTTTTTACTAAAAGTTTTTGTGCCCTTGTCACAACCTGATAGGTATTCAAGACATTTTGTAGGACTGGCAGGGTGCGCCCATGGACATGGATAGTGGGGCCTTCCCAATGTGAATCATTTGAATCAAGGCGCCCAAACCTGTTAGGGATGGGATTTCCATCCGTTGCCTAAATCAAAAAGGCTGGTAAGTGATTATCAAACTTAAATTTGCTTTGATTTTTTGTTAATGCTTATTTTTAAACTCCCTATAATAGAGAACAAAAACTGAATCTTGTTATATCTGGCGCTGGAGGGCATTACCTACATGTTAATTATGACCTCTGGCCTCCACCACCTTCCTGAGCAGCCCCTTAATCCTGTCCACTAACTTCTTGGTGGTATGAAGGATCAGGAGAGGAGAAACCTTCAGAGGGTAGGGTGTAACTCCACCACTCATTCACCACATGGGTTAAATTGCCCTTGCTGATGAGGGAGCAGCAGCCTTTTTAAACCCCTTCTTGGATCTGTGGTGAAATTCCTCCCTGTTCAGATATAGGGGTTGCTCCCCAGTACTGACAATAAAGCAGTAAGTTTATAATATATATGTTTTATTTTATGATTGTATTAAGCTTGCTGGTGCTATATTGGGCTAAACTCCAACAAATAGGGGTGAAACCACGGATACTAATAGAAATAAAAAAAAACTTAAAAACTAGTAAGTTGTATTTTTTATAGTTTTATTCATTGCCTCTGAAGTTAAGAAATGAACCCCTTTAATAAGTTGATACTTAATACTTAAGGTGTCAAGGCTCAAAGTGTGGATTTCTTAGTTAATTCTGAATTAGGTAATATGGGTGGTGAACCTATAGAATCATTTGAAAGCCTCACTTCACTTTGACGAGATGGCCAATGGAGGGCAGGTAAGATAAGTCCGTGTGGTAAGGACTAAATGTATTTTAACCAATCAGTGGGCTGGAAAATTTTGCACTTTTTTGGACCCCCTCCAACCCTATAAAGGGGAATGGTCTCCACGGTGTAGGCTGTATTAAAATGGAAGTGGCCTGGAGAGGAGCTTCCAATGAACATCCTAAATTTGGCTGATGATTCGGTGTAATCTGATGCCAAACTCATTTTGTGTGCCTAATTATTATTAGAAGTGGTACCCCAATTCGAGGGGTTCCATTGAGAATCAACCAGGGTCTTTTGGTTGATTTTTATATCATTCAACTCTGACCCACTCTTTTCAATACATCAGACTTGTAATTGTCCAACACTATATATACTAACTACTTGAAAAGAATATGATCAATGAATTTAAAGATAAGCTTATTTTCCCAATTACCAGGGAACAAAAATGAAATATGGCGCCAGAGTCTAAATCAGTTAAAGGTTTGGAAGAGCTCCCATAAGCATCTTATAAACTTATCTTTAATGATAAATTAAGTTTTATATTTTATAACCACGTTTAAATTAAAATAATTATTTTAAATCATATAAGCTTAAATCTATTTTAGCATTGAGGAAGTACCAGATAAAACACGCCACACGTTCAAAATGTTGTAACAAAGAAGCTTAAACGTATTGCCAATCCAATGGTCAAAACTACAATGAGTCCAGAAGCAGCCGTTAAGCTTGATAGAACCCTACACCACTTCCAAGCAAGGAATAACGCCTTTCAAGGGCCTTACCCATGGCTAAGATCGCCAACTTTTTGCCACACCCTTTATGAGTTCTGAGTGGTTGATGTTTCCTCTATATTGATCCCTTCTAAACCACAAAGCAAAAATTTTAAGCCTATTACTGAATTCAAAGAAATTTATTTAGATAAGATTTAAAAGACCTAAAAGAGGAGCACTGCTTAATCAAAGACCTACAATTGAACTCAGTTTCTTAGCATGTTTGAGTTGGCCATAAACGGCACAACAAGTCATTACCAAACAGATGGGTCAACCGCTCAAAGGCGTTATTGTTTGTGAGACTTTTCACATCTAAGGCAATCGTGGATGTAAATAGAGAAAAAAACTTTCTACCTCAAAAATTATAAGGCCTTAAAATAAGGTGTCAAGTGAAGCTATTGTCACTGCCTATTCCAATCTTTAATGTGATCATTGAAGCACTAAAGGATAGAACAGTATAAATACTGACACTATAGAAGTGCTCTTCTACTTAAACTCTTATAAAATCTCTTAAGCCATCATCCCCTAAATTTCTATGAAACCCCAGTACCCTACCAGTAGTAAGGTGCTGGGTTTTTTTGTTCTAATTATTAGATAAAACTGTTTTCCCTTATCATCAAATTTATTTAAGTTAACCGTCCAATATACTACCTCAAGCAACAAGCACGCTTAGGCCTTTGGAGTGACCTCACTGGTACTTTTCTGTTATGGTGATAGCTCTCTTGTTGTTAACATGATTTCTACCTTCAACAGAGGCGCCCATGAAGGCTAAAAGAGGATGACCACTTATTGAACACACACAAAAACATGCCCACACTTGCACCTACTTTGATGCTAATGTCTATGATCAGAACTCACACACCACAACCTTGACTACTTGAAAAGGATATATAGTGGATATAAAACTGAAGATAACTTAGGAGAGGTTCCCATGGTGGAGCATCACTGAGAACCCTTAATCACAAGGCTACCACAACTCTGACTATCAACAAAGTTCAAGAGTAAATATCACACTGAGACACAGGAGTCACCATCAGGAATTAACGCCAATGCTCCAGTATGGGAAGTGTAGGAATGGATTTTTTCAGTCTTGAGTTTGATGTTCAAATCTGGACAATGCTCATAAATCAATAATCCCCCTATCACCTAGTGGGTTTAAACTCCCACATCCTTATAATGGCGGTGTCTTGTGGGATTTAAATGCTATTGAGGATGAATGAGTAATTCCTATTGAAGTTAAGTCTTTCCTTGGCACATCAGATGTCTGACATAATTACCATGCCTAAACACCGCGGTTATGTCAATGGTAAAGTCTTTCTGAAACTGATCAAGGTGACATATGAACAAAGCTTGTATGATTCACTATGGGCAATACTAAAATGTTGATCATGTTCACATTTTTTATACATCAAACAAGTCATACATACTTGCGGCGCTCAACCCATAACACCGTCCCAAGCCCACATCCTTGTAATATAACTGAAGTCAGGGACACATAATGCCTTCTGATTTTGTTTCTAAACAGGCGTTGGGGTGCTGGTAGAGCTCAAGTTACGCTCCAGACTATGGTAAAGCCAAACTGTCTAAAGATCAACAATTACTGGACCTAATTAAAACCCTACAAGAAGAGGCTAAGATTTGGCTTATACACTACTGTATTAAAACTCATACATGGAGGAAATTTTTCTACTATTCACCATCATGTCTTTGATGGTCACCACACTTTCATTTAGGACTCAATAATTGTTCACACTATTCCAATGTGAGCCCTATCACCAAACTTGTGCAACTATATTAGGGCTTTTTAACAGATCATCTAATCCATTAGAATGCTGATAACACCACAATTGTGCATTCCGCGACTCCCTCAAGCAGGGTTGCAGGTTTTACGTGGCATGTTACAAGGGTCCTGAAACATCAGAGGCATTTTACAAACTGAACCAACATGCTGAAGAATAAATGGTTTTGATATCTTAAGTAGTTCACCCTCAGAAACCTTACTATTGCCATTAGACTTGCCATTAAACTAACTACTAAACTGTACTCATGTTGGTCACAGGGGAGATATTAACTCTAAGATGACGAAACCAAAGCTAACCCACAAAATGACCCAACTAGGAACCTGGAAAAATCAATGCAAGCAACACATCTGAAAGTAACATGAACCACGAGGTACTTGCCATCGCCCCAAACCCTCTACAACATGAGTTTATGATGGTGTATATTATATCTTGGGCCCAATGGCTCCAAACCACAGGTGTTTGTATTAATATGAGTGAGATTGAACAAAAGCTTCTTGCTGCTTCAAGTGAACACCCCGGTCAAAAGTTTCAGGACACTGTGATATTTGTGGATCAGCAAAAAAATCAGATCCCTGAGTTTAATTTTTACAGGAAAAGTTGCAAAAAAATCTTCTGAGCACCCTCATAATTCTGGTAACAACAAGGCGCCCACAGTTTCTGCTACCAGCTCGTAATGATGGAGCAAATTAAGCAGGAGCGCCTCTCATCCAATTCATGAAGACCTGTCACATGTGCGCCCTATGTTTGATCCTTTGGACCCTGCCTCAGCCTCGCTATCCTATTCCCAAGCTGAAGCAATACCAAAACATTTCCTCAGCTGGTTCAAGAACTATTACAAACCAGCAACCAATATTGAAATGTTCCTAGAGTGTGCGTTATAAATAGCCTGAATTTATAGATTTTGCTTAAATCTTGTTTTCTGTGAGCATAAAAGTTGACAACCACAGAGTCTCAGAGAACGCCATTGTGGATTTATTAGCCTTAGCAACTTCATTAATATCAAAGTGGCTCAGGCCCTAGATTTGGTCATCACGATGGGATCACCATTATGGGTACACTTAGGTTCTAATGATCAAGCTACCAGATATGTTAACCCTTGTTCTTCAACGACCAAAATATGAGTTTAAAGATAGCTTCTTGGCTATTCTTAACTTGCCGTATCCAATAATCCTAAGGTGGTTTGGTGGCGCCTTCAATTTTTATATTGACCTTAAACAAGACAGACTCACTTACACCTCCTTCTACCACTCAGGCAAGATCCCACTGCTTCCAACCCTGGCCATGGGGAATGCTGTGGCAGCAACAGCAAAATACCTTTCTTCTGATGCTGTACCAGACTTACCCACTGTTAGGATTTGCCATTGTATGTGTAAATCCTCAACCCTGATCTTTTTTAGTAATAGATGGTCCCAACCCAAGGGGGATTCATCAATGTTCAACCCTGATCTTTTAATTAAATATTTATTAAGAAAATTTTGGCCTTTATTTTTATTTAGTTATTTATTTATTTACTTATGAATCAATGCTTTAATAGGCTTAAGGCACAAAATTAATATTGCTATTAATTTAGATGCCATCAAACGATTTATAAAGCTGAAATATTTTGTTAAAAGTAATCCAGGATAATCACAATTAGTGCTCCATTGGACGGTATGAACCAAGGCTCTAATTTTACCCTTGTCTTGCCTTACCCTAACTTTCTCTTGTCTTTACCTTTCTATCTTCTGGGTATAATCCCTTAATCTATATAAAGGTTCTACATGATGGATTTTAGCCCACTTTACGCTGATTTACTCCTGAACTCAAGACAAAGCTAAATTGAGGTATATGGAAGACCTTACTAATCTCATGGTTATTATCCACGCCAAGAGCATACCTATTAAATATTTTGAAAATCCCCATTTATTGATATATATATATCACCTTGAATTAACTCTCTCATGGAAAAACTATGCCAAAGTGCAATCTACTATTACTTAAGCAGATGAATTTTCCCGTTAAGAAATGCCAAAATGATAATCTCCTTAGTGACAAAATATTTCATTAGGAAGCTGTTGGAGCTAGTTTGCTTTATAATCGTCTAGTCTTTGTAGGACTTTGGCCTAAAAATCTGGAAAAATATAAAACCCACCATTCCACAAGCGCCTAAGCCATTCATGTTGATCTTTGACTTGGATGGTGCTAAACGCCTACCATGACATTCTTTTAGCTTTGACTTCCATTAAACAGTGGAACTCACTAAGATCAACTGTCCTTTACCCATACACAGCCTCTTAAGATTAAGCCCCTAAATTTATTTATTGACAACATGTTGGCCAATTTATGGTAACAAACATTTCCAAAATTATCACTCATTTTGTATTACCAAAAACCTGATGGTACCCAAGCCCATGCATGAATTATGGCTACCTGAATTACACAATAATCTCTGATCCCTACCCCTTCCATAAGGTCTGTAATCTCCCAACTTTATTGCTAAGTTAAAAGTCTTTTCAGAACTGGACTTGATGAACGTCCTCCATTAAATATGGGTGAGTTAAGGTCAAAAGTGGTTGACTGCTGTCATGTATGAGGCCGCGACTGGTGTGTCAAGTCATTACTCAACCATTGGAATGTGTATAAAAAACCTTAAAATTGATGGAGGTACTGGCGACCAGCCTTTATAGATGGGGCCAATCTTGGACCTTTTATAGGTGAGGGCAAGCCAAGGAATTTCAATCAGCTCAGGATAATGTAATAAGCAAAAGTTTCAACATGCATGTGTTGATGCCATGCAAAATAATTTTTCCCTGCTGAATTAAAAGATTTAATATATGAGGATAATGTCGCCACCAATATTATCTATGAAAATTGACCTCCTTTTATACCTTCAGGTGTCCAAAATAATTTGAATTCCACATGTAATAAAATGATTAGTAGGCCAAATTATGACAACAAGAGCTTTCAAGGTTCAAGAGGAATATTACCAAGTACAGCATTTATCCAATTTCTAGAGTGACTCAAAGCCATGATGCAAGATACATCATAGAAGTGCCATCACTCAAGCCTAAAGTCGAGATGAGGATTAACAAATCAGTTAATCAAAAAACATTAAAAGAGAGCACAATAAGACAACACCCAGAAATGGGACTAGCAAAAAGACCCCATGACATCCAGGTTCAGGGGAAACTGCCACAAGACAGAGTTTGCAATTACAAGAATTATCTCAAATGGATGCAGATACAAAAGCAGTAGGCAGAAGATATCTGACTAGAGATCTAGATAAATCATCATATTGTAAAACCCAAATTCCTAATAATTTCTCAATATTGCATTCATTTTATATTTTGATTTCTCCTGAAGTATAAAATACTTTACGTTTTATACTAAATAAAAACCTTTCTATAAAATCTTAAGTCTACCCTTTTGTTTGCACTTTTGTTGTAAAATGTGTAGTAATCGCCAGTAACCAGTCTTGGATTGACCATTTTTTTGAAGAACACTCTCTCTGTTAAGAATATTTTGGTGCTGATAATGCTAAGGAATAGGTTGGAAAGGTTCCTGGTGATACCTGAGGGCCAACGCATGTCAAAAATGTCTATGAGTGTTAATAAGTTCGCCATGGGCATGGACAGTTTAACCAAGTTTTCTTTACAAGGGTAGCATCAAAAAGATCTTCTTAGCAAGAGCAATTTTGATGTTAGAAAAGGTCTGATGCCTGATAAAGCGCGGATTAGACCCCTGAGCAGTGAGTCAGCCTCTGAGGTTAAGTGAGCCAAGGTTGGCGCGCTGATTACTGCTTTATGTCCATGGCATGACATCTATTAGTCTAAATATGCTTTTTAACTGAACAACGTCCCCATGGATTTCCATAAGAAGATTAACTACTACTTGGGTGATCTGCAGTTCACTTATGCATCAGTGTACATCTAAAAATTGTTGCTTTACAATTTTCTTGACTGTAGCTAAGGTTTGAAATGGACTCAAGTCTGAGAAACTGATGGAGAGGTTGATGAAGATAAAAAGATGTGGTGAAATAGACCACTTACTAAGTCAAAAGTTGTTAATATTAATAGGTAGCATGGGGGCATGGTACTTAGGGACATCCATGGCCCTGTACAATTAGGATCTTTCACATCTTTCTGGATCAACTGCCAGGATAATGAGACAATTGTTCTGCATTGGCCTTGTGATTGCAATGGTGGGAGTTGCACCTTTCAAAATTTTGAAAATGGAGGTGCAATTCCAGAAGGAATCTCCTTTAATCTTATGCGCGTGATGTTTCCTAATCTAGTTTCCCACCATTGCCTTCAGTGATAGGTTTTGATAATAAGGGCTTGAGAGTCAAATTATCAAGGCCTGATTCAGGATTAGGGAGCTTGACTCACTCATTATCTCAAATCCCAACAACGCTCCTTTGAGTTCCTGTTGGATGGGGATGTAGGGCTGTAGGAATCAGCCATGTACCTGGTTTACCAACATCACCTGATTGACTTCAGAAATGTAGTATTTGGAGCTCACCTCATATATGACCTTGTAGAGTCTTGACCAAAGAACTTTGAGCTCATTCTGTGGTCCTCCAGGGGGATGGTGATAAAAGAGGACTATGTCACTTAAACTGAAGAAATAATAAGGAGGGTCATCTGACATTAAATTGGGATGTCTCCCTTTCTATATTAGTGACAATCTACTGAGTGGCGAGGTCTCAAAGCTGGACAATATCATCAACTAAGGCCCTCGTTGTCAAATTGTATATCTCAGGCATGGAGGTATTGAGTAGGGGCTGAATGTTACTGAGTAGTATTGGGGTATGCCCATATAGAGCTTCAAAGGTGACATCTTATTTATTTAATAATAAATAATCTGGTAATCTAGCAAAGTGCTGGGTAGATATTTGTTTCAACGTGTAGAGTTAAAGGCGGACATCTTCCACAATATAAAAACAAGGCTTCTGTTACCACGTTCCACCGCCTCATTGGTTGAGGGATTATAGGGGCGGTGAGACTTTGGTTGTTCCAAAAAGTGAAGCTAGTTCTTAGCTTCCTGTGAGGTAAAATTCAGCCCATTGTCCAAAAATTAGAGTCTGAGGGCATCCATTTTGAGTGAAACTGGATTGGATAAGGAATAGGGCAGTGGCTTTTATGGTGGCAGCAGGAATGGAAACGTTTTAACCCAATTGGTCAAATGGTCCACAGCTAGTATGATATTTATGACCATGTAATCCATTGGGCAAAGAGCTCATTAAATCAATGCTGATGACATAAAATGGACTTGATGGAGCGACAACTGAACGTTGTTACTATGTGACTAGCCCAACCTTGGCTTTAAGTTTTACAGGACTCTGAAACTTCCTGGATGGACTCAACCTCTTAATCCCAATATCATCGCTTCTTTACCCATTTATAAGTCTTTTCACTACCCCATTCCACACGGTCATGTGTGATTAAGAATAACATCAGTTTGGAAAGAAGGGCAGATATAAGGGAGCCATTTTTTGTTAATTTTCTTATATATCATTCCCTCTTTTTAGTGTCTTGGGTCATCTTTCGTAGCTCTGTTTGAATCTCAGGAGTTTCCAATTCCCATTGCTCAGGATGGCCAATAGGATCATACAGTCTGTCTTCTTCATGGGTCAAGGCGGCCAGTACTGGCATCCCACAGAAAGCTTGTTGGCGTTTTGATGAGCCACTCCTGCAAGATGGATAATGAAAATTGTAGTTCTTCAGAATTGATGCCCACCTGGCTTACCAGCCGTCCATGTCCTTCATCTTCTGCAGCCATCAGTGTGACAAATGGTCAGTGATGATAATAATGGGTGCCATATAGGTTGGGCCAGAAAGGTTTGATTGCCAATAACACAGCCTGGCACGCACGCTCAGTAACGCTATGATTTTTTGGCCTCTCTTAGGGCCTTGATAAAGTAAGCCACTTGTTGGTTGACCTGATCTTCGTCGTAATGAGCATGGATGGCCCCAAAGGCGACGTCACTAGCATCAATGAATTGTAAAAATGTCTGGTCAAAATGTGGATGAATCAAAATAGGTTTAGTACAAAGCTCAGTCCCCAACACATTAAAAGCCTATTCTTGTTCAGGCTGCCACTTGAAGGGTAACTTCTTTTACAGAAAGTAGACAAGGGTTTATTTAATTCAGAAACCTGAGAAATTAACTGACAATAATAGCCCGATATGATAAGGGATACTTAATATCCTTAAGTCTCTGGGGGCGTGATATCTTCTTGAAGCAGCAACTTTGTCCAGGATAGTCAAATTCCATGTTTCAAGACCTTGTGTCTGAGGTGACCATTTAATATTAGAAAGAGCACTTTGACGGCTTGAATTTTAATGAGGCCTTTCTAAGACCACAAAAGGCTTTCCTCAGATGTAATACGTGGTTGTTAAAAGTTCACAAGAAAGCGGTGATATCATAAAAAGTACACAAGGACATAGGATAGCTTCAAATTCCCTAGGATCCTGTCCATGGCGCGTTAGAAAGTGGCAGGCGCGTTGCAATGGCCCTTTATGAATCTTAGTTGGATAAAATAACCCCTCATTGGCTATGTGCGCGCATTTTGATTGATCTTCAGGTGCTAGCTCTACTTGCCAGTATCCGCTATCAAGATTCATAGTAAGAAAAATATGGTGGCTTGGCAAGCAAGTGGTAAGATTCGTTGATCTGGGATTGGGGGTAAATGTCCTTCTTGGTAATGGAGGTATGTCTCTGATATTCCATTACTATATAATGACTGTTATCCTTCTTTCAAACTAACAAGAGAGGGGAGGCTCAAGGGCTACGAGAAGGCACCAATAGCCCATTTTAAGTAGATGCTTGATCTCAACATCCAACTGAGCCTCTTAAACCTTGCTCTTCCATCAGGGACAAGATCAAATGGGTGATCATCCCCAGTCACAACATAACATGAAACGCCATTCATTTTTTTAAAATCATAGGTAGAGGTTGAGAAAAAGGTCAGAGTATTGAGTTTCAGTAATTTTTAACTTGGCTCTGCTGTTTGAAGGTGAGCTCTTTCCCATTAGTGGTGTCAACTAGAGCTACTGATGGGGTGATTCTAACCCAAACTCCCTTAAAATTTCAAAACTATGAATGTCAATGATGGCTTCTACAGGAAAGAGTTGAACATAAACGGCTAGAGTATTGGGCCCCACTGTCCTAGGTTTGTCAGTGAGGTTAGCCATCAGCACCAATTTGGATCCAGCATAGGCATTACCTACAAATCTTTGGACAAGTCAGGACCTCTTTGATGGGAAGGTTATCCACGTCTTGTATATCCAGCAATTGTCCCAAGGGTTATTGATATGTAACCAGGAATCAACAGTCACCTAGGATTTAGCATTATAGTAGTCAGCTTAGGCAAATAAATAAGCGTGCCCTCTTGGCCATCTACCAAAGGAGGGGTATCCGTATTTAAGAACCCTTTGCAAGATATTGAGCTTGTCAATCTGATTCTCACTCTCCAGCAGGTAACCTAGGCTTTGACCTCCATCTTGGCGTTGTGGGAGTCTCAAAACCAATGGGACCCTGTGTCCTAAAAGGGATGATTTTACTTCATCATTGTGCATGATGGAGTAACAAAGCCGGAGAAACTGGGTTCTGAGGAAAAGGTTGTAACTTAGGGTGTCTAACGTATTGGCTGTGGTATCCACTAAAAGTTGCCAGGGCGAATGTGCAGCGAGGAATAGTCCCAAATGGAATGAGTGCATTGTCATCCAGCGTGTCAGATTTCAGTTAGTGATTCAAGTTGGGAGAAGTTGATATGCTTTATTAATTTAGACAAAACGACATTAATGGGGAACCACTGTCAACATTGGCAGGGATAAGGATCTTATGAACTCAAACAGTAAGTGTTTGACTAAACTCTGAATTGAGTGGGAAGAGTGAGAAACATGGGAGATTCATCAGAAGAGAGTAAGCAGTTTTAGGCTCTTTATTATCAATGAGTACTAGAAAGCATCATTAAATTGGTATGACAATATTAGACTCATTAGAGGCTGCTAAACATTTTTGAGGCTGTACAGGGATGTCAGCATGAAGCGCCTCGTCCTTCATGCTGACTGCCCTTTTCCTGCCTCCTCAGTGAGTCTCTTTCAACAAGTCTTGGTGTTACGATGGAATCCATTGCAGTAGGAGAATCAAAATCTGGGGTTCTTCTGGTTTTCACCAATGTTGACTTAAGGTCAGCCAAGAGAGGTGGACGCAGAGAACTCGAGATGCAGGGTAGGTTAAGGAGTTTCATTAAGTACTTACTTAATTTTCAAGATTCAGGCAAAATTGCTCTTCCAACCAATCATATACAATTGGACCTCAGAATAAGATCCCAAAACGGAGAATACTGCAGTTATAGCGTCGTCCAAAGTATATGATTAGTGGTTACTTTAGGTTGTGCTTGGACATAGCATTGTCTTGCAAACTGCACAGGAATTTTCTCCTTTGTTCAAACAGATGGCCATGAATGCCTGCTTTTGATTGCCCAAGGCCTGGCTGCTACTGAACTCCTAGATTAGGTCATAAGGGCTTGTTCCCGAGTGTGACATTTCTCTAAATAGGGAGCCAAAATTTCTTGGATCATACTTTTCAGGCAGGAGTAGTTGTGTTTACTTTCTGACAGTTATTGGCCCCCTCCATTACAATATCATAAGTGTACAATAAGGAGGCAATACTTACCTTTCCAGGAGCGAAACTCTCCTTTATTTAGGCTTAAAGCTATTCACAATAGGAGTGAAAAGAGTAATGATGGCAGAAATCAGTACAGGCTTAAAAATCTCAGTTTTTTCATAGTTGCGAGGGGCCTGTTGATCAATCGTCATCTTAATCATTCTAGATCCACCTGAATCTCATCCCAAATTCGTTTCAATGAAGTAATTAGGGTTTTAAGGGCAACTTGCTCCTCCAGAGTTTGAATTTCAGTACATTGGAGAAACAGCTGAATAACAAAGTTATCAAGTGAGTTTCAAACCTTTCAAAGGTTTTTTGAGCTGGGTGATGTGTTTATCAGTGAGCTTACCAATGTGCTGAATTTTCCATCTCATATGAAAAGGCATTGGTTAAGACTCTGAGATTATGAGGAATGCCATGTACTCGGACCTTGCATCCTTGAGCCACATTCTATAGCTGATACTATAGAGCAGCAAGCGCTATTAGAATGTACTGTTTTCAGGAGTCATTCGGATATCCATGATAGGCACCAAAGAACTAGAAGGCCCTTGTGGTCCACGGAGACCTTTAGGACCTTCTTGACCTTCTGATCCCCTGCGACCTTGAGGCCCTTCAGCCCTGGAGGCGATTATTGTGGGAGGCTGACTCCTAGTAATGCTTCTTGAGTGTCCAAATTAGTTCTTTCAGATTGAGGTGTTGTCCTAAAGTGGACTTGAGGAGTTATATATTTTGATGAATCTGATCCTTAAAATAACCTGAAATTCCACTATTGATAATAGCATGTCTATTATGAGCCTCATTAATCAGCTGATGGTTATTTACAATGGCATTTTGACTGTCTTGAACAAAGGAGGAGGCAAAATTATAGAAACTGACAAAATTTGAGTGTAGGGATTGAGTTAGCCCTAGTTGTCATATACTTCATGGTGATGCAAATGTCACTAATTACTCAATTTGCTAAATCAGGGCTTTTCTAATGTTCCAGGCTACACATTATGAGGACTGCTGACCCTTGAAGTTTTGTCTTCATTAATGTACCTTCTCACCACAAGTCTGCAAGGCAACCCATCACCCAGCAGACCAACAACTTCATCTTTTCTAATTGATCACTCTTGGATGTGCACCGTGGTCCTCAGCCCCCTTCCTGGGCAGCCTGACCCCTTTCTCCCTCACCCTCATGGTCGATCGCTGCACCTCTTGAGTGTGCACCAGTGCTTTACCCCCTTTTGTGGGCGGCCCAGCTCTCTTGCTACTTCACCCGCATGGCCAATGGTTGTTAGTCTCTCATTTCTGATGGCTAGTTGGCCAAGTTCCTATGGGGCTTCCGTGTATCTTCCAGGTATGGGAGCTGGTAGTGCTGACCACTCCAGGAGCATTACTCAGCACCTACCTTGGAGATATACAGTCCAATTTTACCAATCTAGTGGCCTAACTGCTAACACTAATAAAGGTGGGCGCAAGAGAGATCTTTATTAAAATAAAAAACAACTATCTTTACTTAGGCGTATTTATGTCAATCTGCTACACTCCTATCAACAATAATCAGCATTCATTGCTGGCATCCCATCTGATCATCAGCACTTACACTGGAAATTGTTCCATCTTATTGATCACATTTGAACACTTAATGTTAAGCTGCTCCATACTCAGCGTCAGTCCTGGTTAATTATATTTAGATGATATTCTAAATTAATATTGACTATCCTTGTGTAATAGTTTCCAGACATTCTGAACTCCATGTGGCAGAATGTTCATTGCTCGCTCAACTATCAGTATCCTTAGCACTAAAGCCAGTAATCTGATTACCCTCAGCATAAGTCGCCAGCCAATTCTAAAATAATACATGGCTGGATTATTCTTGGCATCAGTCACCAGTAATCCTGAACACTTTAACATCATTTTGGAATTCCGCCATAAACCTTAAATAATTAAACATTTCATTTTATCCTCAGTGTACGTCGCCAGTAAATCCTAATAGATTGTTATATGTGATTTTTTTGATTATTTTTGGCTTCCAGTCATCAGTAATTGAAACACTAATTAACTATTGGGGAACGTTCCCAAATTCTTTCCTCATATGGCGGATTAATAGAAATAGCTCAACCAAATCAAATGGGGCTACAATTTGCACTTATTATTAATTATATTAGTAAAACAAGGTAACTAATTGGTCCGCTGGACCCAACTAATCTTGACTCTAATTACAGAAATTATAGGAGGAATCCATATGGTTAATTTTCTGACAGAAAAACAACTATTTGGGACCATCTAGTACCAAAAAAAACTATTTGTAGGATGTGGTTTATGACTGGATGGACAAAGCTTTGGAGATAGCGTCTAACACCCAAATCCAATCCTCCTGGGGTTAGTAGGGCCAGGTTATATATATCTCACATGATGGAGAGCTTCAAAGAGGCTTGGGAGTGACAGGAGCGGCTCTCATGGAGTAGATGCCATTCAATAGTTGTTCAATAATCTCGTTGAGGCTCTCATATTAGAGTTGATACTGGTCATGATCAATGGACAGTAAGGTTTATTGGAAGGCGATCCAAAATTCTACAATTTCAGGATGTAGGGGAGTTACTTTTTACTGAGAGATGTCAATCCATTGAGTTACACTTCATGACTAATTGGAAGGTTGGACTTCTTATTTGCTTTTATTATTCGCTTTTTGTGATAGACATTTCACTTGGACAGCTTGGAGCCCCCTGTAGTGAAAAGCACTTATGTTGGCTTTACAGCTCTCATGACTGTAGCTGAGGTTCAAATTGGGCTTGAAGCTGAAAAACTAGCGGAGTGGTCAACAAAGATAAAAATATGGGGTGAAATAGACTAAATTATTAAGTTAAAAGTTGTCAATATTTATAGGGTGTGTAAGTACATGGTGCCAAAGGGACCTCCATGGCCCCATACTATCAGGATCTTTCAATTCCTTTAGGATTGACTGCCTAGTTAACGCCCTCATTGTTCTGCGTTGCCCTCATGACTGCAATGGTGGTAGTCATGCCTTTTGAGGTTCAGGAAGTGTAGGCGCAATTTGAGAATGCATCTCCATTGATCTTGTGTGCATGATGCTTCCTGATCGAATTTCTCATTGGTGCCTTCAAGGATGCTTTTCAATTGTGAGGGCTTAAGAGACATGTTGTTGGGGCTCAATTCAGGTTTAGGAATCTCAACTCACTCATCAGCTCTAATCCTACAACTCCCACCTCAGGATCCTGTCAAAGAGGGGTATAAGGTCATAGGAATTGGTCATGTACTCTATTTCCACTGTCCTCTAATTAAATTTGGCAATGGAGTACTCATAGTTTACCTTATAAATAACCTTATAGATCCAGACCAAAGAACTTCAAGCCTTTTCTGTCAACCTCTAGGACGATGATGATAGAAGAGAACTAGGTCACCTAATTGAAAAATTGGTAAGGAGGGTCAGCTTACATTGAATTGAGATGTCTTCCTTTCTTTAGTGGTGACAATTCCTTGAGTGGCTAAGGGCTTGAAGCCGGAAGATTCATTGGCTAAGGCCCTCATGATCAAATCAGAGCTCTCAGGCATGGAGATGTTGAGTAGGGTCTGAAAGCTACTTGTTAATCATGAGGTGCGCCCATATAGAGCTTTAAAGGGCGACATCTTGATTATTCAGTGGTAGCTTATCCTGTAAGCTAGTATCGTGCTGGTTAAATAGTGGTGTACCACATAGGTTTGGAGGCGACCTTCCTAAAAATAAAAATGAGGGTTCTTTTAGCACGTTCCACTGTCCCATTAGTTGAGAGATTATAGGGGTGTTGAAACTCTGGTTAGTTACAAAATGCAAGTTAATTATTGAGCTACCTGTAAGGTAAATTTAGTATGCTTACCAAAATTAAAGTTTGTGGGCATTCATTCTGAGTGAAAATGGATAGAATAAAGAATGGGGTTATGTCTTTTGTGGTGGCAGCGGGAACGGAAATAGCTTCATCTCATTTGGTCAAATGGTCCACAGCTAGTAGGATATATTATGGCAATGTAACCTGGTGGGAAGAAAGCCCACCAAATCGATGCTGATGACACTAATGGGGCTTGAAAGAGCCACAACTGGACATTGATACTATGGACTATCTCAATCTTGGGTTTGACAAGTCATACTGGCCTCTAGAACTTTCTAGATGTTCTCTAACATCTGATCTTAATAGCATCTCTTCTTTAGCCATTTATAAGGCTTTTCAACTGAAACATGTCACAAAGTCATTTGTTCTTCAAGAATGACATTGGTTCAGGAAGAAGGGCGGATAAGAGAGCCAATTCTTATTGCTTTTCAAATACAGCATTACCCCTTTGAGTTGAGTGTCTTAGGTCATTTTTTGTAATTTGATTTGGATCTCAGGAGTTTCCAACTACCATCACTCAAGACAGTCAATTATATCATACGGTCAGTCTTCTTTGTGAGTCAAGGTGAACAGTACTGGCATTCTTGAAAGACCATCAGAGTTAAAATTAATTGCTCCTGCGTAATGGAAGATAGTAAAATTGTAAATTCTGCAGCTGTCGTGCCCATTTAGCTAACCAGCCATCTGAGTCCTTCATCTGCTGTAGCCATCGGAGTAAGGAATGGTTAGCTATGATGGTGAAAATAGTGCTGTATAGGTAGGGCCAGAGATAATCGATCTCTAATAACACATCCAGGCACTCATACTCTGTAATGCTATAATTTTTCATTCTTGCTTAGGGTCTTACTGAAGTAAACCAATGGATGGTAGAACTGATCTTCATTAAGTTGTGCTAGGATGGCACCTTAACTGCGACGTACTAAAATATGTGAATAGCAAAAATGTCTGGTCAATATGCGGATGAAATAAAATAGGTTTATTGCAAAGAGTGGTATGCAATGCATTGAAAGCCTGATTATGTTCAGAGCGCCACTCAAAAGGTGAATTATTTATAGAAGGTAGACCAGGGGTACTTCTAAGTCAGCAAACCAAGGGATGAACTGGCGATAATAACCACCATGCCAAGGAATACTTGAATATCCCTAAGGCTCTGGAGGCACAACATCTTCTTTTCTGGCAGCAACTTTATCTGGTATAGGCTGAATTTCATGTTTCGAGACCTTATGTCTGATGAATTCTGTTTCATATTTAAAAAGGTAGCACTTAATTGCTTGAGCTTTATTAAGGCCTTTCTAAGTCAATTAAAACTTCCTTGAGATGCTTCATGTGGTTATTGAAAGTTCTCTAGAAGATAGTGATATCTGCAAGGTTTTTGAGGACAAAGGATAGCTTTAAGTCCCCTAGGATCCTGTAAAGCAGCAAGTGCTGTTAGAATGTCTTGTTTCCAAGAGTCATTGATATTGCCAGGAGTAGGAACAGCGGGACTATAAAGTCCTTGAGTCCATGGAGACCTCTATGCCCTTCTGGACCTTCTGGTCCCATGGGCCCTTCAGGACCTTCACTCCTGGAGGTGACATCACAGGAGGGTCTTGTAATGCTGCTGGAGTGTCCGCACAAGGTCCTCAATCTGGTTGAGGCGTTGGTTCCAGGTGGACTCGAGGAGCTGCACATTTTGCAAAGTTGTCATCAAGGTAATCTGAAATCCCACATTTCAACATCATGAGCTGATTGCGAGCCTCATTGATCATCTGGCATCTATTGACAATTCCTCTCAATTTTCATGAGTGACTGAGGAGGCAGCATTGTGGAAATTGACAATAAATTTAGCTTAGGGTTTGAGGAGCCCCAGTTGGTGCACTACCTCATGGTGAGGCAACCCAACTAATTTGTAGGATGTGGTGTATGGATGAACAAAGTTTAAGAGGTAGCTTTTGGTATGTGAAGCCAATTCTCCTGAGGGTAGTAGGGCCAAGTATATAAATCTTAAATTGTGGAAGGCACCAAAGAGGATTAAGAGCAACTGTAGTGTCCTCCCACGGAGTAGATCCTGTTCAATAGTTGTTAAATAATCTCATTGAGGTTCTCATATTTGAGTTGATAAAGATTATGGTCAACAGAAGGTAAGGTAAATTGAAAGGTGTACTGAAACTCTAGACTTTCAGGTTGTAGATGAGGTACTCTATAATGAGAGGTGTTAACCCATCAAGTTACGTTTATCACCCAATTAAGTAAGTTGGCTTTCTTGATTGCTACTATTCTCCATTGTTTTTGATAGAAGTTTTTACTTAGCCATCTTGGAGCTACCTGTAGTGTGCACCACTTATCTCAGCTTAATGGTTCTATTGAGTGCAGCCGGGGTTTGAAAGTGGGCTTAGAGCTGAAAAGTAGCTTAGAGATTAATGAAGACAAAAAGATGAGATGAAATAAACTACTTTATTAGTTAAAAAGGTTTTGATCTTTATAGGGATAGTGGGAAAAAAATGCTGAGAGGACCTTTTGGCCCTGTATGATCAGGATCTTTCATATCTTTCTAGATTGACTGCCTAATTGGCACTCTCAATGTTCTGCGTCATCCTTGTGACTGCAACGGTGGAGTCATGCCTTTAAAGGTTCAAGAAGCGGAGGTGCAATTCCAGAAGGCATCTCCAGTTGCTTCTCATATGCATGATGCTTCCTGATCAAATTCTCATTGGTGCCTTCAATAGTGAGTTTTGATTGTGAGGGCTCAATAGTCAACTTATAGGGGCTCAATTGCAGGAGTAGGGATCTCGACTTGCTCATCATCTCAAATCCTAACAATTCCCTCCTCCTTATGGATGTAGTGGATTGGATATATTGACTGGTCAGTTTCCACTATACATAATCACTTATATTGTGACTCGGCTTCCTCATTCTTTAACACCATGTGGGATCCACCAACAGATGCCACAAATATTTTGTTTAAAGTGAGAATTTTACTTTTTAATAAAAGTAATAAATAGCGCTTTGTTAAAGTTTTTTAAGTTTTTTTATTTTTTAAGCAGGGCAAACCCAAAGAAGGTCCTTTTCTCAATACTAGTATTTCCTATTTAAACTAGTTCAAATTTTGAGACCATGGGTATTCAAGGCAAAAGTATATAAAGCTGAGTCATCTAAATTAGGAAATATAGGCTTTTGGCCTATCAGATTGAAGATAAATTTTTTGAGGCAAAACCAACCCATGTGGTAACGATTTGATGTATTGTATCCAATCACTAGCGAGTAAAATCTTCTCACCTCAGCGGTCAGGCTCATGTGGTAATGATTGGTTAATTTGCACCCTATCATTTGAGTAAAATCTTCTCACCTCGGCGGTGGTCAGACTCATGTGGTAATGATTAGTTAATTTGCACCCAATCACCATCAAGTAAAATCTTCTCACCTTGGCGGTGGTCAGAATCGTGTGGTAATGATTGGTTAATTTGCACCCTATTATCTTCAAGTAATATCTTCTCACCTCAGAGGTGATCAAACCTGTATGGTAATGAACACCCCAAATTTGGCTGATAAGTTGAGTTATTATTAGTTATTACCTTTTTAAGCCATTTTTTGTTATAAACCATATTTTTCTGATAGTTAGGATTCCACCAAGAATCCGCCAAGGTCTTTTCGCCGTGGGTACTCATATCATTGATAACCACAATATTATTTGAAGGATCAGGCAGGTGATGGGCCAATCATGGTAGCAGATTTGGGGGCACTCTTACCTCCAACATTCTTTTTCTTAAGTTGAGAAGGAGATTGTCCAACATTGCCCCCCTCAAGAATGTTGGGAGGGGTGTAGGGTCATAGGAAGCGGCCATGTACCCATTTTATGATAATTTCTGTAGCCAAAGACTTTATAGAATACTCACTTTCTCTCTTATGCATGATGGTAAATGGCCCCTCCCAGATTGATCCAAGTTTGCTACTATGGGGAGTTATGCAATTGTGGTAATATAAAACCCTATCCAACACTTGGTAAGAAGGTAGAGGAGCTTGGAGCTCATTGGCAGCTTGGCCTTCTTTAGTAACCATTTTTGCGAGGTTGGTATAATGTATAGGTAAGGCAGAAAGCGGGTACTCATCCATGCAAGAGTATTCCTTCTTGCTGGGTTCTTTATTGGCTAGAACTAAGGGGACTTCATAATTGAGCAATGACAAGAACCCTTGCTTCATATTGATAATGCCGTCATATTCAATCATAAACTGAGTACCTATAAGCATATCATAAGCATTATTATCTAAAGCCACTGTGGGGCCAATAGAATAAGCTTCCCAATACAAATGGGAAGGGATGAGTAAGCACCCAGTGCGCGGGTGTTGTTAGGACCAGCGGTTCCAAAGTCTTGGTTGTACTCCAAGTCAGGTGCAAGTTTGATCTTTTTCATCAACTTGGAGGAGATTACGTTCACCGGGGAGCCTGTATCTAAGATAGCCATCACCCAAACTTTTTGGATAACCACTTTGACCTTTGTAAGTATCCCCCAAAAGTGGGCGATAGCGCTAAGACCTCCTTAAGATGGAAATTGGAGGTTAATTTGCACGCGGTCTTGGGGTAATTTTCCTGGATGGACTGCATGGTATGGCCATGCTGGATAGGGCGAATAAGGTGAGACAACACCTCATCTGCATCGCTGGTAGTATCAATAACGACTGGCTCCCCTAGAACTTGGCAGAGATATATCTCTTCAGGTATGGTGGCTTCATCTACTCCTCCAGCATTCAAGCAATTGGGGACTTCCACTTCAGCAGGTACTCCTACAACATAATAGCCAACCTCATCCGTACCCCCTCAGAATCATCCCCTGGGGTATTAGTAACGCGAGGTACTGGCATAAGTTGTTTAGATGAGTCAGGCACATGAGATTTGTCAGCAATAGGTGTGTCTTTCCCTATGCTGACATTTCTTTTCCCTGCTCCTGTTCCTCGGCGTCAGCTTTCTTTTTCCAGCACACAGCCTCCTTGTGTCCAAACTTGTTGCAGTATTTGCACCGAGGGCGTTCAGGACGTTTTGCTTTGGGGTTTTGCTCTTCAGGGCCCATTATCTGAAGGGGCTCCTTCTTGTCTTCAATAGCTAAGGCCTGAGGCTTAGGCTTTGAATCCTCAATGGTTAAAACGCGAGGACGAGATACTGCTCCACATGAAACTTTGGGCTTATGGAAATCAGCGACATCTATTAACGCCTCCTTGATATCTTGAATGGTATGGAAATAGCGTTTAACTGAGGTGATGTGCATTGCTAGCGATGGGTAAGTAGCCACTCCAGTCAAAACGGCGGCTACAGCATCATCCAAAGTCAACATCTTTGAAGTTAACAATGTCTGTGCTTCCATATAAAATCGTTCCACAAAGGCGACCACTGAATCTCCTTTTTGGATACTCATACGCATAAAAGCTTGCTTTTTCATACTTAAAGCTTGTTTTGAACCGAACGTGTTTATGAGGGCCTCTTTAACTTTGGACCAGGTGCTAAGAGCATCCATATGTGGGACCATCACCTCCTGTGCCATGCAGCCCAAACAGGAAAGGATATGTTTGGCCTTCTGATGATCAGTCGCCCCTTCCATAGCTGCCTCATAAACATATAAAAACGAAGCAATGCTACCCTCGCCGGGGATAAACTTGTCTTTAAACGTTGGTTTAAATGAATTATAGTCATTCCCAGTAAGGTTATGAATAGCTGGAGCTTCTGTTTCCAGGGTTTCAGAGCAATAGTTTAACTGGTCAAAGGTCCGCAAAAGGCGATCATACTGTCCATGCATGGCTTTGAGCTGGGTTTCCATTTTGGAGAGGGCTTCTAGGGGCCCAGATTCATATAGTCTCAATTGAGCTTTGATCCCTGATTATGAGTTTAAAGATCTTCCACTCGGCTCTCCATTGCAGTGACTTGAAAATGGAGTTGTGACACCATTGAGCTTAGGTTTAATTGAGCAGTTTCCATGGCTTTCATGTGGTTCTTCAGCTCTTCTTTCATTTGTTTACAACCTTCATCATCAAAAGAGTGGGAGCTGGGGCCTTGTACTCCCTCCTTAATCTGTTCATACTTCCGCTTGACCTGCGTTAATCAACTAAATACTTCCTTCAACAGCACAGGGCTTTCCAGCGAAGCTTTATCACTTTTGCTTTGGTTTTTCATTCAGTCAGGCGACGTGCCAAATATTTGGTATTTTCAAATGAAGCTTTGAGAGCTAGCTCCTTTTCTAGCTGAACAACCTTGGCCGCGAGGGTGGTGGTGGCGCTAGATGGTTCAAGCAACAGATGACATTCAAGCTCATCAACACGCGAAAAGGCCTGAATTAACTGTCACTCCACCACAGCCACACGCTGTTCATATTTCTCTTGAAGGATGGAGTCAGGGGCTGAAAAGTCACGGTGCATTTGCTCATTGTGTTTTTCAAGTTCATTAGCAAACTCCTCCAACAACGAGCGGGTGCTAGCGGAGGAAGCGTTCAGTTCATCCCAGAATATCTTCATGTCCTCCTCAACATACTTTACAATCCCAGTGTCCATTGTAGTAAGTTGATCATGCAACTGTATGATGAAGTTATTATTAGCTTCCACACCAGATCTAACTGCTCCAAGATGTTTGGAGGTCAGTTGGTACAACTTATCATAAGATAAATTCAGAACTGGATGAGTATCTAGGTGTCGATGTAACTTTTCATGATGTTTGGCTAAGAGATGAATCATGTGTACCAAGGCAGGGTGAGCAAACTTGCATACGTAGGTGGTCAAATTTGTAAGCTGACCATAGGTCTCTGGGAGGACACTAGTCTCATAGAGAAACAAGTGGCGTTCCTCAACCAGCAACGCGTGTTTACAGGATGCAATGTTGCCAGGGTTAAGGATGCCATGAGTAAGGTCTCTCACAGCTTCAGTGGCTGGCCAAGTGATGCAGTGAGACTCAGGTATTAATATGCGCTCAAATTGTTCTTCTTCAAACATCAAAGCATTAGGGCTGTCCATTCAATCATCATCTTCAGTCCCTTCCCCATTTTGCAACCAATGGGTGACACTCTCCATTTCTTTAA
Source organism: Massospora cicadina (assembly GCA_022478985.1). Taxonomy (NCBI): domain Eukaryota; kingdom Fungi; phylum Entomophthoromycota; class Entomophthoromycetes; order Entomophthorales; family Entomophthoraceae; genus Massospora; species Massospora cicadina. The sequence continues at coordinate 98,909 of JAKSZP010015920.1, read as the reverse complement.
TAATCATCAAAGTATTCAGGGGATCCCCCTGTAGTGAGCACCAGTTTGTGGGATCCGCTGATGGATGCAACATATATTTTGTTTAAAGTGAGAATTTTACTTTTTAATAGAAGTAATAAATAGCGCTTTGTTAAAGTTTTTTAAGTTTTTTATTGTTTAAGCAGGGCAAACCCAAAAAGGTCCTTTTCTCAATACTAGTATTTCCTATTTAAACTAGTTCAAATTTTGAGACCATGGGTATTTGAGGTAAAAGTATATAAAGCTGAGTCATCTAAATTAGTAAATATAGGCTTTTGGCCTATCAGATTGAGATAAATATTTTGAGGCAAAACTGACCCATGTGGTAATAATTTGATGTATTATATCCAATCATTAGCGAGTAAAATCTTCTCACCTCAGCGGTCAGACTCATGTGGTAATGATTGGTTAATTTGCACCCTATCATCATTTGAGTAAAATCTTCTCACCTCGGCGGTGGTCAGACTCATGTGGTAATGATTAGTTGATTTGCACCCAATCATCATCAAGTAAAATCTTCTCACCTTGGCGGTGGTCAGATCATGTGGTAATGATTGGTTAATTTGCAATTATCTTCACTTCTCACCTCAAAGGTGATCAAACCTGTATGTTAATGAACACCCCAAATTTGGCTGAGAAGTTGAAGTTTCTATTATTAGTTATTACCTTTTTAAGCCATTTTTTGTTATAAACCATATTTTTCTGATAGTTAGGATTTCACCAAGAATCCGCCAAGGTCTTTTCGCCATGGGTTAAATATTGTTGATAGCCACAATATTATTTGAAGATCGGGATGGTGATGGGCCAATCATGGTAGCAGATTTGGGGGCACTCATACCTCCAACATTCTTTTTCTTAAGTTGAGAAAAAGATTGTCTGACAAATGCTGAGTATGCTACCAAGGCGCGCGTGACATCTGGTCAGCGGCTCTGTACTTGACAATATAATCAATATTTGGCATAACCTTGAGCTTCTTCATCAACTTGGAGCTTTATATTGACAGGAGCTTCAGTATCAAGCACAGCCATGATGTAAACCATCAGAATCATCACTTTAAACTTATCGACTTCTTCCAAAATGGGTTCTCAGTATTAAAACATCAGTGGCTAACTCTTTAAACAGCTTTAGAGACTTTCCTGTTGATATATTCTTATTAGTATCTCAATATCTGATCCTATTATTAAAATTATACATCTAAGCTGCTCTCCTTCTTTATTAGTGTTGATCCTGGTAGGTTGAGTACCTGTGTCATGTAAGTATTATTCAATCCAATTCCATCAATTCCTTGTACTTGTAGTTGAGCAAGTACAGCCACTGTGCTAGTCCCCCTAAGACGTGTTATCTTGCACTGACTACATACATATCTTCATGATAGTTTTCCCCATGATGTGTGGATCCATTCAATTTATGAATTAATGGCATCTTTGGTAGGTAGTACATCCTTCTTTTCAGTGGCATCCATTAACAAGAGCGTTAAAAGTCTCCCTGTTTATGGTAATTGTTGCAGGTAAATTTTTTAAGGCTTTCAGCATACTGGTGTGGAGTTTTTTCATTATGTTTCTCGTTCTTGTCATGAGCAACATAAACATCCTTGCTTGTTTGTCAAGGAGGTTGTACTGTTGCCTTGTATTCAATCTTTTAAGTGCTTTGGACATTGAGAAGGCATTCTTGAGGGCCTTCAGTGTCATCGCAGCCTTGGCAGTGAGGGTCATGTGCGTCTTTAAAGCAGGATGCATATCTATTAGACTCAGCAGCACCATCTTTGCAGTCAGTAGATCCAAAATTCCCATTGTCCATAATCGTTGAGCCTTCAAATAATAACAAGTGGATAGTTAGCCCCTGTTAAATTTTTTCCTATATTCATGAGCAGAAAGTCCTGTTTCGTGTTCAGGGCGTCTTAATCACTTCTTAACTCTGGAATAAGAATATTATTTACTTTAGTCCAGGTTAAGCCAGGTCATAAACTTGCGCTAAGAATCTCTTGAGCTTAATGATTCATGAAGACTTGAATGTGGTGAGACTTCTAACAAACACTTGTGTCATCCATAGTGTTTTATACATCTGTAAAAAGCCTGCAATGGTTCTCTCTCCATATTGTACATCGTCTTAAAGTAAGAACTAAAGTTCAGGTCCTATGTAATAGTTTCAGAGCGCACCATGCTCACTTCTGCTGCATTCAATTGATTATCCAAAGTTGGAGTCTCTAAACAAGTAGCCGCTCAAGGTAAGGTAGGATCTGGTATAGCACGCAGTTGAACTTTCAACTCACCCAGATTCTTGTCCATGTTAAACAGCGTGGTATTGTGCTGTTTTAAATGCACTTAATACTCATTCAAGGTATGGATGTCTACTCCATTCTCCCTCTCAAAGAATACCAATCTGTCCCCCATCTGTTATTAATTGATTCAATCTTCTTTATGGCGGATGGTTTACTCACACTTAGTATAGAGGTAATGAGGACTCTTCTAGAAGTCTCCTTGACATTCTCAAGTTAGTTTTTTGAATTTGACATTTCCAGTTCTAGTGTTTAGAGCTTTGAATTGAAAGTATCCTTCTCCCTCACCAGGAGTACAGAGTAATCCTCTTTATGATACCTTTCAATATCCATATTATTAAACTGCTCATGAGGAATCTCATGCTCTTCACTCTGGTTTGATGATGCAACTCCTATATGAGCCCCACAGTTTGCTTGCTGACCTTAGCTAATTTAACTTTTGAAGCTTACTAGCTGCTTGGGGGATTTTTCCGCGCAGATTAGGCACCAGCAACCATTGGGGAAGAGCATAATTATTCTGATTAAAAGAATTCTCTTCTGTTGCTACCTGGTGTAGCCTCAATTTCTTTACAGAAACTTCTCATCGTCCTGCGGTGGTATACCTATTGAAACTCTTAGACATATTATTCATACGTTGGCCTACAACAAGGCTCAACAGAAACCTCTTCCAACCTCTCCCCGAAAGTCCAGATGACCTGGCCCTCCAGCTCAATCGTGAGCAATTTCCATATAGGAGAGAGAAGGTGCCCAAGCCCTCATTAGAGCCCCTCTCTCAGATTAATGATCTAGATTATGTGGTAGATGAGCGGTGGGTTACTTCCCTGGCTTATAAGGATTTCTCTCTGCCTCCAATTCCTCTTCTGATCTGGTAAATTTATTGATGTGGTGTGCAAATTGGTGGCTCAGTTTAAGGTCCTTCAGCAGGACCCTCAGGCTCACCCCAAGTGTGGTCTGTCACTAATGATTCCAAGGCTTACCCCACCTCACCCAAATTCCCATATGAGCCCAAATTCACCTGATAAGTCAGATTGTACTTTTAATAATGGTTCAGATCGTGGATAAAACATGCGAGGCCTGCATAATTACTACCCATATTAGATCAATTAATTTTATTAGTTGGACAGGTTTATTGAACTGGTGTTCAAAACAGACCCATTCAATAATTTCAGCTAAGCTTGGTAGAATTCTGCTAGATTCCTCCCTGATCCATTGGACATGTTATAAAAATTTTCATGATGCTATCCAAGACCTCTGACGCCTTTTCCCCTCAAAATATTGCACAACTCCCACCCTTCTAATTAAAGTGCCCAGTAGAGGCTTTGTTACCCCAAAGCTTTATGCTCCCTTTACCTGCCCCACTATATAGGCAACCTCCCTTTTAGGGTAGGTTCCCAGTTCATTTCTTAGCTTACTTTCCTTCTAGTAAATTTATTTGAGATATGCTGAACAGGGTATGGACATTACCAATACTCATAGAGCAAACAAAAGAACCAAAACGAACAGAACAACAAAAAAAGTAAAACCTCCAACCAGGTGGGGATTGGAATACCGATAACCCACCATGGCAGAGGGGGAGGGAGGATCAGGCAGCTCTTCTACAGGCTTATCATTCATGATAGAATCACAATGGTTGTAGTAGCGGACAAAAGCTGAGATCCAGGGCGCGGGGCATTAACGTGGTGGGGTTGGAAGTGGTTGAAATATTAGTTGCTACCTCAAGATCAGCCTGGAAGACAGGCTCAACTAATACCACAACATTATGTTCATCTTGAAGGCAGGCATCCAGGAGTTGGGCTAAACTGACTATATTTCGCCAGGTGATTTTAGAAGATGGGTTGAATGAAGCTAGTTTCGCAACATTCATGACAGCATTATTGGCATCAGTGGTAAATTTGGTGATTTCCTCCTGTGCTGCTTCAGGGAAATCAGGGATGAAGTTGATTGTGATCAGCGCATCATGGAAATAATCAACAGATTGTTCCACTGCTTTGCATAGGTGGAGGCAATGGGGTGAGGTCACCGCTGCTAAGGAATCTGATTGTCACTTTGGTAGGGGATGGCGTTGGATTTAGGAGCAAAGCGTCTGGGTGAGAGGGTTTTTCAAGATCATATTTATAAATTCAGACCATTCAGAATCATCTGGGGTTGAGATTTATACCATATTCTTAATTTGTTATAATTTTACCTGATTCATCAGCCTCATTCAATAGGTCCCAAGGATTTTTATTCATGATAATAGTGGAGGCTGAATTTGGGTGTGTGGTAGTAGGCGAATGGGTGGATGCTTGGGTGCAAATGGTGGTCCAAGCCTAACTCTGATTGGTTGGGTTGAACCCAGGGTGGTGAATGTGTGGTTGGAGGTTTTTGTGGGGTCTGAATTCCCGCATTGGCCCAGTGAGTTAGATTGTTGGATGGGAGGGGGCAAAAAAACACCCCATTCAGATTTCACTGAAAATGGTTTAAAAATAGTAACATGAGAAGCGGCATGAGGGCAGGATTTTTAGAGTGGCCAAGCTCAAAACAGATGGGACAAATCTGTTGAAAGCTATTGACATGAGCCCAAAAGAAATGCTTCAGCGCTGCAGCGATGCATGAACACAGGGAGATTTGTTGGGCAATGGCAGAGTGATTTGGGATGATGATAGCAGTGGCTTGAAAGACAGTAAGGCGCTCTTCTCCAGAGGGACCAGTGAAGAATAGATTGGGCTGAGTTCCACAATCTAAAACCCTGACATCCTTTATTCATACAAAATCTGGGATGGGAGATGCGAAGGGAGGTTAGCATATGACACCACTAGTGTGGTGTCATCAGGGAGACGAGTTCAGGTAGTAGGGACGGGGGTATTTTTATAAATCAGAGGGGTCAACACTGCCGCTTCAGCATCCTCCTCCATTTGGAAGCCTATGTCAAAATAGCCTTAAAAGGACGGAAATAGATAAAGCCAGCCGGCATAAAGGCAGAGGTGGCAAGTTTGATTACTGCTTTGTCAGCATATAGAAATAAACGCCCATAGTTGACACAGAGGTAAAAATGAATGGTGAATCTAGGGAGGGCGAGAGGATGGAGGGAGTCAGGTGGATGAGCTCAAGGTGAAGCGCTAAGTCCTTTAGAGGGACAAATTGGCCATTAGAGTTTGGCGGAGTATTTGAGCCCATCTGAATGCATTATCCTGCAGGGCGGAAAATGCTAGGAGGTGGATCACCTGCTGCTCCACACTGGGGCAGCAGGTGATGAATTTAAGGAAATAAATTGGGAAACTGATGCGGCTAGGCGGCAGTGGAAAATAACTGTTTTTTCAACATATGACTGAAAGTGATGTCAAGTGGAAAGAAAGCTAGCTTACTTTCCTTCTAGTTTCAATTAAATAAAAACTTTTCCAGTATTTTGCCGCGGAGTCCACCCTCACCCTTTGCCTACTTCATAGAAAAATTATTCTGGAAATGCCCGCTGAAATCTGCAATATAGTTAAAGCATTTTTGGAAGGTGTTATCATGATCTGCTGATCCAACAGATCTCCGTGATATAGTAGAGAGTGCATGTTTTGGCCTGTCTGATTCCATAAGCTGATCTGCCAGGCATGCTTAGACGCCATTGATTTATATATAGTCTACTGATTTGCGGTTAAATTGGTACAAACTTCTGGTCATTCTGTGGATGCCAATAATTATATATGCCCTGCCAATCCGCTGCAGATTTTTCACAATCCACCCGTTTTGATTTTCCCATTTAATGTAATCCGCTCACTTCAAATACAGAACAGTCACAAATCTCTGAGGTATTGTCATACTCCCTGCCTCTCCCACCTATGTGGGTTATCCCAGTAAGACTTACGTTTGCCCCCATCACAGACTCCTGAATTGTTCTAGGGACAATTAGTATGTTTTTGAGACGATTTTCTAGTCAATTTGACCTAATATAACCTTACACAAAAGTCATTAGTCTTGCTGAGCCTTTGTCTTGCTTAGCCATTCAAAAGGCGTTGAAACGATAGATCAAATGGACAATCTTCTTTCAGTTATCATGAACCCTGACATAATGAACCATTCATTGGTTTTAGCGCTCTCTGCCCTTATCTTTGAGCTGGATTATGAATTTGCTTGCTTAGTCGTTAGGAATCAACATCTAAAATAAATTTAGATCTCTCTCCCATGTTATCCAGCTGTAGTTGGTTTTTTAATAGTACTTGTCCATCTAAACATAAGCCTCTTCCCACCATGATTCTTTCTCTACGGTCCTGTCACTCTTAGCCTCTACTTATGAGTATCAGGATTATGTAACCTTCCCTATTACCTTCTGTTCTGGGGTAAGTAATATCACTGTGCAGGCGCTCTTGATTACAGGAGCAGCTGGTAACTTTATGTAGTTAAAATTACACATGCACTAGATCTAGACACTAATGTGGCCCCTCCCATGTTAGGTGCATCCCTTCAACTTATACAAGTGTCACGCTGTTCATAAGTCAGTACAATTCTTTGTGCATGACTTCTGCTTCTGCGACCATTTCTCAGCTGTTCCTATTTTTATCCTATGGTTCTTGGTGTAGGTTAGTGGTGACATCAACAAATTAATATCAAGTTGGGTTTTAACTTATCTCTTTCACCAACAACAAGCTCAGTGGGGAATTTCCACTAAAAAACTTTCTTTTGAGACCTCATTGAGCTTTATCTTACCTTTAGTTCCTCTTTCTATGGATCTTCCACCAGATTTCGCATCTTTTCTCACCCCATACAAATAAGCGTTTGACATGAGCCTAGCTACTAGTCTTCCACCACTTTCAGAGAGTATGATTTATCATTCAAATTGACAGCGCACCTCGTCAAGATAAACTGCCCATTTACCCTAACACAGAGGAAGAGGACAAAGCTTAATCGTATGGCTTAGAGACATGTTGACGTTTAGTTGGATTGTTGAGAAGTTCTCCCCCATTGCTTCCCCTGTTGTTTTTGCGTAAAAGCAGATGGGACTCAGTTACCATGTGTTGATTATATGCATACCAATTAAGTGACAGTTCCATACTTCTACTCTCTCGCTGAAAGATATATACTCCATGCAATTTTCAAGCCGCAGGTTTTCTCTAAACTTTATTTGTTAAGCTTTCAATCAAGTAAGATTCAAGCATGGACAGGTGTGGATCACTGCCATATGCACAAAAGAGGAAATCTTTCAATTTAAAGTGATGTCATTTATGTTGAACAACGCGTCAGCAACCTTTAAGCACTGTCATGAAAATGGCAGAAGAAGTTAAGACCGGCCTGCCAGTCATGATGCGTGAGCACCCAAAAGCAAATCAGAATCCCAGTGGCATTGCCACTCATATGACGTTGTATGGAGCCATGAATTGGTAAACAATGACTCGTTGGTGTAGAACAAATGTGAAAAGAAACCCAAAATGAACCAAATGGAAACAACCCCAGACACTGGGGTCTTGCTGCAGGGTATTGTACCTCTGGGCTGGCTTCTACAGGGTTGATTGTAATTGAGTTCAGTACTATTGTAGAGACAGGGGGAGGATCCTTGCTTGAAGGTGGTGGATGTAAGGCCACAAGATCCCAGTATATTAGTAGCGGATAGTTTCAATAATGGGGTTAAATTGATAGAAGTGTCTCACACATTGAATCCAGTTGACGATGATGGGAATGATTGTAACCATCAAAACTGGTAATGCCCATCCGGTGTAGGGACCAATAGGCCACCAGGTTAATGCCATCAAGACTTTGGCAAGAAGGATTTTTAAAAATTGAGATCTTAGCAAAAATTTATTGTAAAGGAAAATAAAGAGAATTAACCAACAATTTCCTAAGTGCAATGCACCTGATTAAATAGTATTTGATTGGTAGTGGGTCAAAACAGGGATTGGGTCCCTCAAATTTGACCTAACCTGGCAAAGTTTGGGGAAGGGGGAAGATAATCTCAATTGGAACTGAAATCAAAGAATTTGGTGGCAGGCTGAGTCTCTATCAGTTTGACCACAAATGCCAGGACTGAGGCTTGACTGCGTTTTTGTCAGTTGGTGTGATGGCATCTGACCTGACGAGCAACAGGAATTCCTCAGGGCAACCCCACATAGGGGCGGTCCCAATTGATTAAAAATGTGTTTGGGATGCCCAACCCGCTCATGCCCAGTCGCTGGGGTGTTCATTTGGACAAAAGAGTTATGTCAGCTGCAACTCCCAATTCATTAGATAGTGGTTTTGAATTGTCTGCAATAGTTCACAAAAATACCATCTGCACATCGGGATCATCCCTGACAATTTTGAGGAGTAATTTCATAAGTAATTGTACTGCTGGCTTAATCAAAATTGTCAGCAATTCCAGCCAATAATTTACTTGTCCCTTTTGACTATGTGGTTTCTGATAATCAGGCTTTATTCTCATCAGTTTTGGACATTTCATCTTTGATATGGTAATCTTGTTGCAGATTTTCTTGATCCAGTGGACAAGTTCAGCTGAGGTGAGTGTGGGTACCAGGGGAGGAATCCTAAGAGTGAGGGCTGTTACCCAGCGCTCATCTACCATGTGGGTGAGGTCGCCTTGGGTGACGAGGGGTACAGCCACCCTCTTTGGACCCTTTTTATTTGAAAATGGGAAAATTGCCCAATCCATGCACAGGGAACGTTCCCCTGGACTTACATTACCCTTTCCTTTTTTCCAAAGGTGGGGCGCCACCGCTGGGAAACTGTATGAGGGCTACATTTTTGTGATTCTTGGGCAACTTGACCGCCATTAAAGTTGCAACTTTTGGGGGGGGGTGGAGCGTTGGGATGGGACTCATGAAACGCCTCGACCAGTTCCATGCATTTAGCGCAATTATGGGCCTTAACCCAACTGTTCTTATAGGCTGGATAACTTTCCATGCCATGAGATACTGAACGGACTTTGATATTTGCAAGATGCCAAAATGTTTTCCAACTTCACCTCCTCCACATCCTTGATTACAATTGGCTCAGTGTCTGTGGGAACAGTCCCCTTAAATGGGGACAACTGAGAAACGTAGAAGATGGGGTACTGTTTCCAATGAGCTGGCAGTTTTAACTGGAAAGCACCATTGCCCAAATCTTCCTCAACCAAACTGGGGACCCAAATGCTTACTTGCAAACTTCTGGGAGGGTACCTGCATTCTCAAATGGCGTGTATTGAGCATAACATATGAACCCACCATTATGTCATGACCAGGAAGTCGTTTTCAATCTGCAAACCACTCGTAGTCATCAAAAGCTTTAGTGAGATGCTCCTGCACTAAGGACTGAGTAGACCTAAAATGCTCAGCATGATCTGTGGCAGCTGGGGCCTCAAGACGCAAGCAGGGTCTGACCAAAAATGAGGGATTATACCCTAGCGTCGCTTCATAAGGAGAAAACCCCATAGAAGCGCAAATTCAATTGTTGTAGGCAGATTGAGTGAGGGGAAGGTCATTAGCCCAGGTATCATGTGCGGCTGCAGCATAGCAGCGCAGGTACTGTTCTAAGATTTGGTTAACTTGCTTGGTTTGTTCATCAGACTGGGGATGATATGCTGTGGAGCGACAGGGGAAAATTTTTAAAATGTACAAGAGCTCACTCCAGAACCGTGCAGTGAACTGTGATCCATTGTTTCTGATGATCTCCTGTAGAAGACTAAAAATTGAAAGCACATGGCGCACAAAGAGATGAGCAGTTTCTTCTGATGTAATTGTGGAAGCACAGGGAATAAATAGGGAAACTTTTGTAAAACAATCGACCATCACCATCACTGCCATAAACCCATTAGAACAGGGAAGTTTGACAATAAAATCCACAGACACCAATGTCCATGGACCCTCCGCCTGTTGCAAAGGATGTAGGAGACCATTTCTTTACTGAACAGTCTGACTTGGCCCATGCACAGGTAATGCAATTGGCAATCCAGGCCAGAACTAACTCTGTTAAACCCGCCCAATTATAAGTCCGCTTGATCAATTTGATGCATTTCTTATTGCCCAAATGGCCAATTGTGGGAGGATTGTGATGCGCTCAAAACACCTCGGCTCTAAAGAGAGGAGGAACCAAAACTTGTGACCTAAAATAGATGAGAACCTCCACCAAGGAATATAGATAATATTTTTGAGTTTGAAGGGACAATTGATCAAATAACTCCACTCCTTCAGGACAGGACATTTAGGCTGCTAAAACCTTTGAAATGAGAGGGGCGTCAGGAGCGAAGGCGACTGATGAAATCATAGGTGGAACAATGGACAAGATTTGAGTGGAGGGGATTATGGTAACAAGGTCCACTTCATCTGTGTTGAGGGACAGTGGGCCATGTTGCAGCTAAGAAAATCAGGATCACATTAAGCGCGCCTTTCACAAATTCATATTTGAAATTAAAACTTCAAAAATCCTGATAGGTATGAGCTTGCCAATGTGCCAATTTCTGGGGTTTGTGAAAATACAAAAGAGCTTGGTGATCCATATGCACAGATAACTCATGCTGAGCACCCTGTAACAGATACCAATGAGTCAACGCCCATGCTATGGCTGCCAACTCCTTATTGTAGATGGCCCAGTATTGCTCAGTAGAGGAAATTTCTGGGAATTAGGAGTCCAGATGTATCAAGCCATCATGCTCCTGGAGCAGAACCGCCCCCACTGCCACAGATGAGGCATCGCAAGCAACAATATACAGTTTGGAGGGATCCATATGTTTTAGGATGGGGGAGATAAAAACACCTCTTTGATTGACTCAAATGCCTGCTGGCACTTGGGAGTCCAACAAAAAGACACATTTTACCCATGAGGGGGTGGAGCAGAGCAGCTAACTGGGAAAGGGCCGGGGAAAATTTCTTCAGGAAAATAATGGTGCCCAAGAAACTCCATAATTGTTTCTGGGTTGTTGGAGTTTGCCATTCATGGATGGCGTCCAACTTGTTGAGGGGGAATCGCATACCCATCTTTGAGGACCAGGTTCCCAAGATAGGTAACTTCCTCCTTATAGAACCCGCATTTTGAAGGCTTGATGAGCAAGCCCGCCTTGTGCAAAGCAGCCACGACTGCCTCCAAGTCTTTAGCATGTTGTTCAGGAGTTGGGGAGTGAACCAAGATGTTATCAATATATGTGACTTCAGGAGTAAACCGGAGGTCGCCCAGCACACTGTCAATCATTCTTTGAAACTTAGTGGACTCATTCTTCAACCCAAAGGACATTACGCAGAATTGGAAAATACCTCACTTCATTCATATCACGGTAAGCTATTCTTGCCTTTCCATCACCCAAGTCTGGTTGAAGGCATTAATGAGATACATCTTAGAGAACACACGAGATTTAGCAAACACTTGGCTGATATTTTGCTCTAGGGGCAGAGGGTAGGGATCATGAACTGTGACTTTGTTTGAGTGTTCATAATTCTCACAGGGATGAAGGGAACCATCAGCCTTTTCAGCAAAAAACTATGGGAGACTCGACTGGTGATATCTCTTTAAACAACCACCCTTTCTTAAGCATATTGTCTAAACAAGTGTTAAGAGCAACCTCCTCCTCCACTGTGTGTGGATACAAAGGGCAGTTGATATTCACCAACTGTACCATTGTTCTAAATCCTAAATCGGATTTAGTGTGAGGGGGAAGACAGTCCACCTTTTTGGAGTTGAAGATACTTCGATAGCACATTAATTCCTCAGGAAAATCATATGGAAGGCCTGCAGGAGAAATGAGAGAGGTAATGGAGCTGCAACCTTGAGATTTTCTAGGGGTTCGACTAAAGAAAACTCCCCTCAATTTGATCATTAACAAATGACAACATATTTGACTCAGGTGGATTCTAACATGTTGTTGGCGCCACCATCTGACCCCCAAGGTTACAGGAAACACTAAGTTTAGCATTGTGGTGAACTGATCATAAAAGCTAAACTGATGTACCAAGAAAGGTACTGGCTTACAGACTATATATGATGTCTGAGAGGCTGATGAAGCAACCATCACTGAAGGACCTACGTCCAGGTCTAGCTCCAATTGTTAGAATAACTCAATGCTCATAAAATTACCTGTAGCTCCGGTATCCACCAAAGCCTTATAGGAGACATGGTGAGACCCAATACTGATCTTCAATGGTATTAAGAAATAAGCGAAGTTTTGTTTATTGGTAGATTTGGTCGTTTCTGCTGCAACTGAAGAAGTGGCAAATAAATAAGGGGAAGTTTGGGAACCTTATCAGGAGTAAAGTTGGGAAGAGCAAGGGCTTGGGAACCAGCTACTTCAATCTGGGCTTTTAATGATTATTAATAGGTGAACCAGGATAACACAACTCAGACGCAGGGGCTTGACTGGCTCTAAGGCCAGGACTAATACTGGGTTAAAGGTAAGAACTGATTCCGAGCTGTCATTAGGTAGTCTGATCATATAATTTCCCCCTTATAAGCAGGAAGCATGAAGAGGGTAAGAGTTGATAGTGGTAACAGCTTTACACATCTGATCCACTGTCCCTATAGGGGTGGACCAAACTTCGTGATGGGCAGAGGCAGAATCCAACCCTGATCTAAAGATTTCTTGGAGCATATCATTAGAGAACTCAATTGTGGGAGCTTGTTTGTGGAAGGTTGAGATTAAAGAAGCTAATCTGAGGGCTTTGGCCATAGTAGAGAGAAATTGGAATAAATGGTCTGAACGTGACACAGGGGTTTCAAAGCAGCTGATATTAATGTGACCAGCAAGGTGGAATCTCCCGCTTGCGAAGTAGAATGCAGAAGTCCTCATACCCACTGATGGGCATCCCCTTCTACTTTGTCAAAAAGTGCAACCCCTTGTTGTGAATGGGATAGCGCAGCGGCATTGTTGAGGGCAATAGCGGAATGTAATTGCACCTCAACAAGGGCGTCAAGAACTTGATTAACAATATATTGGGAAGGAACACTCAGATTCCCTTCTTGAGTATTAGGTGGGGGAGAAGTAGTTATCCACGGGGCTCTGCTGCCCTGAAGGAGTTTCTCCAAGGTATAGAAAACACTACCCACAAAATCAGCGATTGACAAAAAAACAACAGAAATCAGACTACTGACTGCACGTTCATTTGGTAAAGGGTAACCACTGCAGCGCCCACCTCGAAGAGAAGGGTGGAAATGGCAGGAAACAATGGTTGGTAATTATGTCATTAAAATGGCAGAAGAAGTTAAGACCGGCCTGCCAGTCAGGGTGTGAGAGCACCCAAAAAGCAAGCCAGAATCCCAGTGGCATTTCCGCTTGGTCAATGTTGTATGGAGCCATAAATGGGGAAACAATGACTTATTGGTGTAGAACAAGCGTGAAAAGAAACACAAAAATGAGACAAATGGAAATAACCCCAGACACTGAGGGTCTTGTTGCTTGGTATTGTACTACTGGGTTGGCTTCTACAGGGTTGATGGTGGGTAGGTTCAATACGATTGTAGAGACAAGGGGGCGGATCCTTCCTTGAAGGTGGTGGATGTAAGGCCACAAGATCCCAGTATATTGGCAGCGGATAGTTTCAATTATGGTGTTAAATTTCCATAAGTGTCTCACACATCGAATCCAGTTGATGATGGTGGGAGTGATTGTAATCATCAAAATGGTAATGCCCATCCGATGTGTAGGGACCAATAGGCCACCAGATTAATGCCATCAAGACTTTGGCAAGAAGGATTTAAATAAAGTAAAAAATTGAGTTTTTAGCAAAAATTTATTGGAAAGGAAAATAAAGAGAATTAACCAATAATTTTCTAAGTGCAATGCACCTGATTAAATAGTATTTTATTGGTAGTGGGTCAAAACAGGGATTGGGTCCCTCAAATTTGACCTGACCTGGCAGATTTTTGGGGAAGGGGCAGATAATCTCAATTGGAACTGACATCAAAGGATTTGGAAGTAGGCCAAGTCACTATCAGTTTGACCACAATTGCCTGGACCAAAGCTCAACTGAGTTTTCATCAGTTGGCGTGATGGCATCTGGCCCAATGAGCAACGGGAATTTCCCAGGGCCACCCCACATAGGGGTTGTCCCAATTGATTAAAAATGTGTTTGGGATGCCCAACCTGCCTGTGCCCGGTCACTGGGGCATTCATTCATTCAAATGAGCTACGTCAGCCACAAATCTTAATTCATTGGATAGGGTTTAAATTGTCTGCAATAGCTCACAAAAATACCATCTGCACATTGGTGATCATCCCCGACAATTTTGAGGGGGTGGTTGGCTTCAGCGATTGTACTGCTGGCTTAGTCAAAACTGACAGCAATTCCAGCTGATAATTTGATACTTGTCCCTTTTTGGCTATATGTTTTCTGATTTTCAGGCTTTATTCACATCAGTTTCAGACCTTTTGACTTTAAATTGGTAATATCAGCGCAGATTTTCTTAATTGGGCAGACAAGTTCATCCAAGGTGAGCGCGGAGTCCCAGGGGAGGAATCCTAAGAGGGAGGGCTACTACCCAGCGCTCATCTACCACGTGGGTGAGGCTGCCTTGGGTGACGAGGGGTACAGCCGCCCTCTTTGGACCCTTTTATTTAGAAATGGGAAAATCGCCCGATCCACACACAGGGGACGTTCCCTGGACTTACAAGCACCTAATAGATGATTTTCTGGGTTATCTCCGCTTCTCCTGCGTAGTTACCTACATTTATGACATCTTATTTCACTTGACTACTCGTGAGCAACACGCCAAAGATCTGGAAGCAGTCATGGTGGAAATTAGAAGGCTGAACTCTTTTTATACCTTCCAAACGTGAATTCTTTCATGAATAGGTGACCTTCCTAGGGAATCTGGTTTAAAAAGATGGCTATTAGGCCCCTTAAATAAATTTAAATTAAACCAATCCTGATCAATCCTTACTGCAAAAAACAACTCCAAAGTTTCTGGGGTTGGTGATCTTTCTCAAAAAGGTTTCTCCTCCGCTCTTTCACAGCTGTTAGCTCCCTTACATTCCCTTAATGGCAAGAACACCACTTTTAATAGATACCTGGATAACAATAAGCGAGTGACCCTATCAAGGAGCTTTTCTTACACGCTTTAAGGAGAGTATCTATAACTCTCATGTTTCCAGCGTAGTGGAGCACGATGCACAGAGCCAACGCAAGGAAACTAGCTGTTAATACCAAAGCCAATAGAGCCCACCAGAGGGTGCTGGAGCAATAATAACTAAAGAAAAGAAGTGAGATAAATAACCAACCAACAATGACGCGGTGAACAGGGAAAGAAGGGGTAAATGTCCCAGGTTGAGGGGTAACTTGGAGAACCAACGGTGCACTAGGGGATAATCTCATCATATTTAAAATGGAATGGTTAATGTAGTGTGAGACCTCCTTGAAGAGGTCCACACACAGGATCGTCAGAGATAACATAATAAAATGGAAAAATGGGGAAGTTTATTGCGAAAAGTCGACCAACAAGGATTGTTGGTCAAAGAAAACATATTTAAACTACATTAGGGGAAATTTATGGTCTGCCAAAGTGTTCCCAAGCACCAATTCAACAATAGGCAAACAATACCATCCAAATTAGTAGAATACACTAAAACTGACTTCACTCAAGTAATTGAAGTTGGATCTGACCTGAACGCATAGTTTTTAAAATGGAATGGGTCTCAAACCCCCGTTCCTCAATCAACTGAATCGACCCATTGTCATTAATTGAATAGACCATCCGTTTTAACGCCTGGGACGATGCAAGGAGCTGGGCGTTAGGCACCTCACTAGTACCAACCTGAGCATACTTTGATTTTATCCAGCGTTGGTCTACTGTGTGCCTGAGGTCAGGGAGGGCCTGAAGCTTCACCTTCTGGGCCTCCTGACACCCAGCCTTATCCTTGGGGTTGGTGCCCACTATCATGTCTTTAACCATGACATTACCCTCTCCTCCCAACGGGGCTCAACCCCCTCCAGGGGCTTGCACTAGGGAAAAGTTTTTTGGGGAGGGGCCAACTTCATTGCGGCAATGGTCAGTTTGGGTTGAGAGCCAGCGGCCTGGGGGAAACGCTTATAAAAGGCTTTAATCAGATCTTGGACATGCACACAGTCGCGCGCTGGGACCCAACTTTTCTCTGCAGCATCAAACCCCTTCTAAGATACCAGGTATTCAAGTCTTCTTTTAACACGGCGGGAGGCTACTATTTCCTCCATTTCCCACTCTGGCGCCCCATCCACGAGATAGGCCTCAGGATTCTCTGTTAGGGGCCCTCAAACAGCGTCAATTTGCTCTCATGAAAGATAGAGAAGATCTGAAATGAAGAGGGAAGATCTAGCTGGTATGAGGAATGGCCCACCTTTCTAACAACGCGGTAAGGGCCGATCCTCTTTAGTCCCAGCTTCTTGCATGGCTGCTTGAGAGGGATGTTATGAGCATCAAGCATCACGAGATCCCCTTTCTTGTATGCAGACCCACTCGGCGCTTACCATCAGCATTCTCCTTATACACTTTCATTGCCGCCTCCAAACTTGTGGAAACCACCTGGTGGACCTTCTTGATAGTCTTAGCAAAGTACACCACCGCTTCAACCTTATATTCACAGCTGGGCTCCATGTTAAAGGCGGGTTTAAAGCTATGTTTGGAAAAAAAAGGGGAACAACTGATCAAAGAGTGCAAAGTGTTGTTGTAACTAAATTGGGCCATAGGAAGGTGTGAAACCCAATCTGAATGATCTGCGGCGGTGTAACACCTCAAATATTGTTCCAATCACTGGTTCACTCGTTCAGTCTGCCCATCTGATTGGTGGTGATAGGCAGTTGAACGGCAAGGGCGAATCTGAAGAGTCTTACACAACTCTTCCCAAAAGACTGAGGTAAACTTGGGGCCCCAGTCACTGATAATTTCTTGGGGAACCCCATGAAGCGCAAACACATGGGTGACAAGGAGCCTAGCCATTTCAGCCTCAGTTATTGTAGTTTTGCAAGGAATAAAGTGGGTGAACTTTGTGAACCGGTCCACCACCACCATGATGGCATCATAACCATCTGAGGATGGTAATTCCACAATGAAATCAACTGAGAGAGAGTCCAGGGCCCTTCAGCCTTTTGGACTGGTACCAACAACCCCGCTAAAAGTTGACGATTTGGTTTCATCTGGTTGCAGATCAAGCACTCTTTACAATACCATCCCACTTGAGCAGGCGAGCCCTTCCAATTGTAAGTACGTTGTATCAACTCTAATGTCTTTATTTCTCAGGATGACCAATGGTGATTCCATTATTATGGTCCCGGATGATTTCCAGGCGCAGTGGTCCAGCAGGAACCCATAGGCGCCCTTGAAACCAAACCATCGCATCCTTCACGTGATAACCCCTGGATAGGTCCTCTTGATTCAGAGCGCTCTTCGCAAGTACCATAGTATATTCAGCTGATAGCGGCTGAGAAAGGACTACCTTTCTGAACATACTATATTCCTCTGCCTTTTCCAGAGGTGCAAGCGCTGTCCCGTTGACTGGGGAGAGGGAAGTTGAGACACAATTTTATTTGGAGGAATCATTACCTGTGTGTTATGGACCTCTACCTCTTTTGGATCAGGAGCTAAAGCAGGGTTGCAGCTTATAGCATCTGCCAAACAATTATCCTTACCCTTGGTGAATTCATAAGAAAAGGCAAATCAGGCAAGGGTCTCATGCCAACGGGTCTGCCGTGAGGTTAGGACATGAGGGGCGCGGTAGTACAGCAAGGCACGGTGATCTGTACGTACATGGAATGGTTGGGTAGAGCCCTGCAAGTGGTGACGCCAATAAGGCAGCGCCTCCACCACTGCTAGTAAATCCTTGTCATAAACGGCATAATTCAACTTAGGCAGAGGCATTTTCCTAGAAAATATCCCACTGGATGCTCTATCCCATCTTCACCTACTTGTAACAAGGCAGCCGCTATAGTGAAGTTGGAGGCATCAGTAGACACAATGAACTCTTTGGAAGGGTTGACATGGCGAAGGATGGACGTGGACAACAGGGTGCACTTCACAGCTTGGAAAGCATCCTCCAAAACGGGAAACCACTGAAGCACCTTTGCACCACTAGCCTTATACAAGGGCGCTGCCACCTCAGAAAGGTTTGGCGTGAACTTCTTGAGGAACTTACACGTCCCCAAAAACTCCTCAATTCTTTTATGGAAAGTGGGTTTAGGCCACTCATGATTCGCCTTCTCCTTGTCTGGAGTTATCATGTGTCCTTGGTCAAACACGACGTTGCCCAGGAAAGTGACCTGGGACTTGAAAAACTCAAACTTGGTAATCTTCAGCGTAAAGCTGGCTGCTTTTAACCTCTCCACCACTTGCCAAAGGTGTACTGCATGGGACTCCAGATCAGGGGAAAACTCCAGGATATCATCCATGTAGGCAACCGCGCATACCCCTAACAAGCCCCCAACGCTGCATTAATGTGGCGTTGAAAGATAGCAGGGGCATTCTTAAGCCCAAAGGGCATGACCCGAAACTGGAAAATCCCTTTTCTGGTATGGAATGTGATTAACCACTCTTGTCCCTTTTTTAATCCAAATCTGATTGAACGCATTGAGGAAATCCAGCTGGTAAAAGACCTTAGCCTTCTCCACGTAGCGCGCAATCTGAGAATCCAAAGGGATGGGATGAAGGTCTGGTACAGTAACGTTGTTGAGCCTCTCATAGTCTACACATGGCTACAGAGTACCATCCGCCTTTTCAACAAAGAGAAGTGGGGAGCAAACAGGGGAGGTACGTTGAAAAATAGCGCCTTTGGCCAACTGCTCCTTCACCCACACATTTAATGCCTCTTCCTCCCATACAGTCAATGGGTAAATGGGGAAGATACCTGCACCAAATCCACAGTGAGATTGAACTCACAGTCATACTCAGAATGATCAGGTAATGCGTCAGCTGATGCAGCATCAAAGGAAAAAACCCAAACCCTCCAAACAAGAAGGTAGGGGCACCTCCACGGTGGGCTTCCGCTTAGGGAAGTCCAAGAGTGTGAAGGTGGGGCCAGAGGGGCAATTCGTCCTAGGCTTTATCTTCTGACAAAGGAACAATGAATGTGCAACCATTCTCCAATGTAAGGTATAGGGTATTCTCTTTCAGGTTGGTTCTAATGTCAAACTTCCGCCACCACTCCACACCCAAAATGATAGGGTACAGGAGGTTTTGACAGCTTTGAAGTGATCAGACAAGTGGTACTTGCCAACCTGATAGTCCACTGTCCCAATGATCTTCAGAGTTAAAACCTTGTGACACCCCACGCTCAACCATACCACCGGCAATTAACTCAGTCTAAGGTATTCAGCTAGGCTCTGGTCCATAAAGTTTTCAGAGGCTCCAGTATCCACCAAAATAGTGGTGCTGAGTTTCCCTAAAGGGGAGGAAAGGATAGCAGTCAGTAGAAAATAAGCCAGAAGAGTCTTTATTTATGGCAGACAACAACAACGCTTCACCAGAAATTTCTTTCTATGGCTCAAGAAAGCCATCATAGTATGTTTTGTAATAATAGAAGGGGGAGGGATAGTTGGCCACTCTTACTACTGAGGCCACATACCCCACCATGCCTTCTGCAGGTGCATATAATTTATCATATTTAAAACAAATTTTTTTCTCCACTTCCTGATTGCCACGGATCAGAGTAGGGGTCATATGAGGGTTCTCAGGGGTAATTTGATATACTGGAGTAGGTTCTCATCCAGGCCATAAATGCTAATAAACGGCTCAGAGGTATGGATAAGATTTTTATCATAAAACGCGTTTTTAGACGTGAATGACCCTATTCCCTAACTGCAACAGAATGTCCAACATTATCCAAGGCCAACACCCCAGGCCCATCTGTGCTAATTCCTCTGGCATTGTCTGAACACGCTGTCAAATTAAAACTCGTTTATTTAAATTGAATTTGATAATTTCAGTGGAAAGTCAGGGAATCACGACTTTTGGACCTAGAAGCGTCCATATCCACCAGGTACAAGCATGAAGGGTAAGTACTTTCCAGTTGGAGGCAGCTATAATAATGCTGAGATGCTCCAACCTTCAGGGAAAAGAGGAAACAGCGGTGCGACTGACCACAGCCAAAGCCCACAGCCAGCACCCACCATTTACTCTTTGGGAAAGTCCCACATGGAAAAAATTCATGCACATAAAATCAAATGGTTGGTCAACTAATGTAAGGAGAGTGTCTATAACTCTCCTGTTTCCAGCGTTGTGGTGCACGGTGCACAGAGCCAACACAAGGAAACTAGACGTTAATACCAAAGCTACTAGAGCCCAGCAGAGGATGCTGGAGCAATAATAACAAAAGCAAAGAAGTGAGATAAATAACCAACTGACAATGACGCGGTGCACAGGGAGAGAAAGGGCAAACGTCCCAGGTTGGAGGGTACCTGGGCGAACCAATGGTGCACTAGGGAATAATCTCATCATATTTAAAATGGAATGGTTAATGTAGTGCAAGACCTCCTTGAAGAGGTCAACGCACAGGATCGTCAGAGATAACATAAAATAAAATGGAAAAATGGGGAAGTTTATTAAAAAAATTGACCAAAAAGGTTTGTTGATCAAAAAACATCATTCAACTTTGTCAGTGAAATTTGTGGTCTGCCAAAGCAGTCCCAAGCACCAATTCACCAATAGGCAAACACTACCATCCAAATTGGTAGAATACAACAAAACTTGACTTCCCTTGAGTAATCATTGAAGTTGAATCTGAACCAAATGCATAGTTTTTAAATGGAATGGGTTTCAAACCCCTGTTCCTCAATCAACCAAATTGACCCATCGTTGGTAATTGAATAGACCGTCCATTTTAACGCCTGGGCTGAAGCAAGGGGCTGGGCGTTAGGCACCTCACTAGTACCAACCTGGGCATACTTGGCTTGTACTCAGCGTTGGTCTACTTTGTGCTTGAGGTCAGGGAGGGCCTGAAGCTTCACCTTCTGGGCCTCCTGCCGCCCAGCCTTATCCTTGTGGTTGGTGCCCACTATCATGTCATTTAACCATGACACACGCCTCTCCTCAGACATGCTGACACGTCTAAGTCCTTCATTGTGGCTTGTGATGTGTATTCAGTTGCCGTAGGTGCTGTTATCCTCCAAGAGCATGATGGGGCTGAGCATCCAATTTCTTACTTTTTCAGAAGTTCTTGGCCACTGATCAGGCCTGGGCAATCCATGACAAGGAATTGGCAGCTGTGTCTTGGTAATTAACACACTAATGCAACCTTCTCCAGAGAGCTCAGCATGAGATCACTGTGCGCACTAACCACCAGCCCTGATATACTATAGAAAATCTCAGAAGCTCACCCTTTGTCAGGCCTGCACATAATGTGATTTATGTAATTTCAACTTCAAGTATGAGTATGTGAAGAAGGCCTTGAATGTCTTGCCAGAAATGTTGAGTAGAAACCTCTCCATGAACCCAAGCATAAACTAACTCCCTGATACTACTACCATTGACACTGCGACCCAAATTTTGACACTGGCTCTCCTTTCATCTCATCTGAAAGTTTGTCTCCAGATGCTCCCCTTCTTTATCAGATACTCTCTGCCCAGTTGGCCTCCCCATAAGGGATCACAATATATGAGGACTTGGAATCTAAAGCTCATAAGCTTACTCACTATGCCCTCAAGGGTATTGTAATCTTTTTCAGAGACCAAGTTTGGATCTCTTTTGTTTTTTGTGAACAGGTGATTCAAGAACGTCATGTTCCCCCAACTTTGGGCATCCTGGGTCCAGAAAAGTGCGGGGATCTGATTAAACGGACTATAACTGGTCATGGTCTTCAAAGGAGATCCCTGCATGGATTTCCCGTTGTGTAGTGTATGCACATTCCAAATCCGATAGATCTTGGAAAAAGGGCCTCTTGCACTCATTGCAACAGGAAGAGGGCCCCTGAACCTCAGTATCCGTGGATTTTCTTGTAGAGTTGGCACCTTTTAGGGGATATGATGCAATCTTGGTGGTGGTTGATTGCTTCACAAAGTTTGCACTCTTCATCCCTTGCAACACAACAATTACTTATGAGGAGATGTCGTCCCTGTTTGTGACTAATTTATTATCTTTGTTTGGACTCATCCAGAAGATAATGACTGATTGTGGGCCCCAATTCACTACCAGATTCTGGAGTGCTCTCCTTGACCTCCTCCAATTCAACCCCAGTAGTACTACTGCTTATCACCCCCAATCAGATGGTCAAACTGAGATGTTGAACCAAACCCTGGAGCAGTATCTTCACTTTTATGCTTCTGCAAGTCATGAAGCATGGGCATCTAATCTCTATTCTGGTGCATTTTGCATACAATAGCTCCCCCATGACTCACTAGCTTTACCCCTTTTGAGACCAATTTGGGTTACAATCCCTAATTACATATTGGTAATCGCCACACTTTCACTGTTCCAGATACAGAGGAACGCCTGAATCATACTTGCAAAACACATAATCTTGTAAGTAAGAACCTGTTAAAGCAGCGTATAGGTACAAGAAATTTGCAGACCAAAAATGCCACACAGGATATGAGCTCAAGGAAGGTTCACTTGTTATGTTGGACACGCGCCACCTGGAAATGAATTTTCCTTGCCATAAGCTAGTGTGTAAATGCTCTGGGCCCTTTGAGGTGTTGAAGGATATAGGAAATGGTGCCTTCCATATTGAGCTTCCTTCTTATTGGAAAATGCACAACATGTTTCATGTATCACTGTTGTCCCCATTCAAGGGCTCTATGCTCATGTCGCCTGAACCTAACATGGTAGATGACTCCTAGGAGGCAGATGTAGAGTAAATCCTATTATCCATAATAACGTCGCTCAATCCAGTACCTGGTGACTTGGAAGGTTACTATTCTTATAAAAATAGCTAAGTGAGCGCAAGGGATTGTGCCAACTGTAAAGAACTTGTGGAAGCCTTCTAGACAACTTATCCTAATGCCCCTCGCCCTTCTCAAAAAGGTGTTGGCTCTCCTGGAAATCAAGTTTCCTGCAAGTTATAGTAAATTGCACCCTTACGCATGTCCCAGGTGTAGCATGTTTCCTGTTCCAAAAAAAGGATAATGAAAGTCCAGATGACCTGCCCATCAAGCTGGACCATTAGCAATTTCCACATAGAAGAAGCTGGAGCCTAATCCACAAGTAGAGCCCCTCTCTCAGATCAGTGACCTAGCTCATGTGATAGATGAGCGTTGGGTTACTGCCCTGGCTTAAAAGAACCTCTCTCTGCCCCCTACTCCTCTTCTGATCTGATAAAAATGATTGAAGGGGTGTGCAGAGAAGTGGCTCAGTTTAGGGCCCTCTAAAAGGAGCCTCACGCTCACCTTAAGTGTGGCCTGGTCACTAATGATTTCCAAGGAATCACCCCACCTCACCCAAATCCCCATATGAGCCCAAATTCACTTAATAAGTCAGATTGTGTTTTTATTAATGGTTCAGATTGTTGATTAAACCCATGGATCATGCATAATACTACCAAATATATCTCAGTTAAATATAATATTGGGAAAATATCTGCAGAACTGGTGTTCAGAACAGACCCATCTGATAATTTCTGTTAAAGTTTGGCAGCATTTTGCTGGATTCCTTCCCAATCTGAAAAACATGTTATCATAATTTTCATGATGCTATCTGAGATCTCTGACGCCTTTCCCCCTCAAATTATTGCACAACGCACGCCTACCTAATTATGGTGCCAAGTAGAGGCTTTTGTCACCTCAAAAGCTTTAAGCTCCCTTTACCTGCCCCACTAATAAGGTAACCGCCCTCCTTAGAGCAGCTTGTCAGTTCATTTCATAGCTTACTTTCCTTCTAGTCCAATAAAATAAAGACTGTTTTCAGTAGTTTGCCTTTAAGTCCGCTCCCCCCACCCTTTGACTACTTTATAGAAAAAGGTAATCTGGCAATGACCGCTGCAATTCACAATATAGTTAAAGAATTTTTGGAGGAGGTATCATGATCTGCTGATCCAGAAGTTCTCTGTGATATAGCCGATCACACATACTTTGGGATTTGTGATTCATAAGCCAGTCTTCTGGGCATGGTGTGGATGCCTTTACTTAAATATACCCGCCAATCCACTGCAAATTTGGCATAATCCACCCGTTTTGATTTTTCCTATTATTGTAATCCACTCACACCCAATACCAAACAGCCACGAATTTTTGAGGGATTGTCACTCTCCCTGCCCCTCATACCTATGGGGTCACCCCAATAAGGTCCGCAGTTGCCCCCATTACAGTCTCCTGGATTGTTCTGGGTGCATTTGGTATGGTTTTGAGCTATTTTCTACTCGATTTAACCTATTAGAACCTTACATAAAAAGTCATTAGCTCTTATGAGCTTATGGCATGCTTGGCCATTCACTGGGCGTAGAAACACCCAGCTCATATGGCCAGCCTTCTTTCAGTTAACATGAACCCTGACACTCCCCTGGCGTTCTCATTAACTAAGGTGTTCACCCAAAATGAGCGTCTTATTCTTTAGATTCCAGACTGGTTACTGTTAATATATTCACTTAAACCCAAAATAAGTGAAAACAAGGATAAACATAAGTTTCTGTGATAAAGTGATTTTATTTATAGTAAATATATAGTATTTTATAATTCAGTGAAAAGTTGGTAATAATTTGTCATTAAGTTGCTAATAGATTGTGAGTGGGGTAGGTGGCATTATAGGGGTTCATGAACCCCTTGTAAGCCTTTTAAGTTTTCTTTTGATATAAGCATCCATCTCATTCATTGCTTGGAAGTGTGAGCTGCGTTGCATGATTGACAGTCTCAAACCAGAGTGTTCATGAGTACTTTGCTTTGTACCAAATTCTGAGGCTGGTTTAGTATCACTTACAAGAGCTATTGATTTATTACTCAATTTAATAATATGGTTTCCAGGTCTAAACCCATTCAATGGTAATACTTCTATACATCTTGCCTCAGGGTTTGGCTTACTCTCAATATTGGTTATTTATTTTATGGTAATATTACAATGTAAAATTTGATCCCTTTTGTTGGAGTCATTCAGCTCAGTCATTTGTTTATTATCAAATGATTGCACCTTATCTTGGGCCCTTAAAGGTATAAAGGGGGTTAATTTTAATATTAATTGTTGGCGTCGTTGGCATCATTTTCATAGATTAAATCACTTTAATCACCAGATATTAAATTAAAGTGAATGATGTCATCCTGATTGGCTGGTGAATTTTGTGAGGCATTTTCAGCTATAAAAAGGGGTTTGTTTCCTTATCCACAACTTGAACTTGTTTATCTAGATTTTTATGTATTGGTGTACAGGCATAGTTCCTTTCAGAGGGCAAGGAAATAAATCTCCAATTGACATATGACATTTTCCACAACACTGGATAAGGTCACCACCGTAGAAAAGATGACGCCACCTAAAAGCCTTTGGGACATACCAGTGTTCCTAGGCAAGGTTGGGTATTATAGGCAATTCATACCACAGTTAGCTGACCTGGACAAACCCTTGGTGTATTTGCTGCACAAGAACGTTCCCTTAAAATGGAATCCAGAACAGGACTAGGCTTTCAATATAATCAGGACTGCACTAATCTCTCAGCATGTGTTAATTCATCTGAACTTAGACCATCCCTTTGTGCTATTTACTTATGCCAGTGA
Source organism: Massospora cicadina (assembly GCA_022478985.1). NCBI lineage: Eukaryota > Fungi > Entomophthoromycota > Entomophthoromycetes > Entomophthorales > Entomophthoraceae > Massospora > Massospora cicadina. The sequence continues at coordinate 73,115 of JAKSZP010015920.1, read as the reverse complement.
CAAGGATTTAGTGTCAATCCTCGCCCAACTGGATAAACAACAAATTAGATTGACCCGTGGACTATTTCAGCAAAACCCTAATGAAAGCTGGATGGAATTACAGCATTTCTGGATGAGAATGCTTAGTTGTATAACTCACAGTCAAGCATTTCTGACCATATTTATATGGGAATTATCTCACTATCATCACCAATCACGCTTTCTTAAGGTAGCTTCAGCAGATGAAAGATCCTTATGGTCAATTGGCGAGGTGGGCCACCAAGCTTCAAAGCTACAAGTTTTCTATAGTGCATTGGGTGGGCATGACTCATCAAAACATGGATGGGATAGCCAGGATGCTGACCCTCCTTGATAACCAAAATTACCTTCAAAGTACATGCCCATGTAGGACATGGATCATTCAAGCAACCCTACAGATGGTTAAGGAAACAATGTTACTGAGAAATGGATGCTTGAAACTACCCGTTAGTTTTTTGAAGCTTGCTTGACATGCAAAACCCAAGGTTGGATAAACCCTCACTTCCAGCATGAAGTTGTTGCCCCATCTAGGCCATTTAGCATCATTGGCGTGGATGTTGTAGGGCCCTTATCTATAGGCCTCCATGGTCACCGCTACATCATTCTAGCCATCTCTCTTCTTACAAAGTGGATTGAGGACATCTTGATACCTGCTGCCACCTCTAAGGCTACCACCTTGTTTATGCTTTACTCCATTTTTACCCAACATGGGTGCCTTAGAGTTCTGCTATTTAATAATAGGTTAAATTTTACCTCCCAAGTTGTCCAAGGGTTGACCTCTTTTTCTGATACTAACCCACATTTCCCTCACCTCTAAACCTCCAAGAAATGGTGCAGTCAAGTGCTGAAATGACACCCTAGTTTCTATTCTCCCCAAGATGGTCACTATAAACCTCATGCAATTAAATCATTACCTGCCATCCACCTTTTTACCTATCAGATCAGCTACCACCAAGTGATAAAAATGTCCCATTTCAGGCCCCTTAATGTAGGGATCCTTGACTGGCTAGTAGAATCCATCCTCTATTGGACTTCACCTCTCCCAACATTGCTGAGTTGACGATGAGGGTGCTAGCTGATGAGATAACCAGGCTGCAAGCGCTTGCCACCCAAGGGGTTGTCTCTACCACCACCAGAGAAGTTACACAGATGAATGGCAAACATCCAACTCTCCCTTTATTCACTATTGGAGACCCTATGGTATTCTACCACCATCACCTCGGAGCACACAAATAAGTTAGACAATTTCTGGTTTGGACATAGTACATACTATGTAAGGCTGGCTCCAAATACTCTATCACTCATGTTGTTCAAGGCACAGTGGTTAAACCTATACATGCTAGGTTCCTGCACCCTTATATCCCCCTCCACCGGGATCTTGAAGGGGGCTTGGTCTTTGTGCTAAAGAATGGCCTGAATTATCTCAAGATTGGACTGATAAGATGTTAAATCATCCTCCGTTGGAGTTGAGCCTTCCAGAATTAAATGGATTTTCATCAGATGAACCCTTGCCTCTAACTGGGCAATAATTGATAAAGTAGATTTGAGAATTGTCATGAGATGAGACTCTGACTTGACACCGGTGGTTGCCATCTAGATGCCCTCACACGATGAAAGGCTGACAAGCTAAAGCTGATATAATAAAAAAGCTGCAGCTCAACCCTTGTAATGGACGAGAAGCAAAGATCCTGGGCAAAGAAGATTTGAGCACCATATTAAAAAACACCTATTCAACCTATAAATACTAAAAGCTTTAACTATTGAAGATTATTGTATATCTCCACTAAGGAATTTATACCCATTTTTATTCTTTGCCTAGTTATGATAATCAGTATCATAAATCCAGGATAGTGGGTAATACTGGGCCCTGAAAAAGTAAAAGCGCTACGCCATCGCCTTTCTCTAGCTATTCCAAAGTGTCAAGCTATCCAAAAGATCATTCTCAAATTCCGTTCCTATTACTCTGGCCACCCCAAATCTTTTGATATTTGGGGTTTCTTTATGAAACGCCAAAAAAGTGATAATTAGACTAACATATTTAGATAGCTATATACAGCTCAAGATAGTTTATAGATAATCAGAAGTTTGATTATGCGTTTGAGATCTAAGCAGTCTGTGACTAATAAAAAACCTTTTTAGATGAACTAACTGTGCCATCTTATGATACTGTGATTATAATCAACAAGCAAACCTTTTTATAGCTCTAGATGCAAACTTTCAAATTGATTTTCTAAGCCCAAATATAAGTGATACCAGTGACCATATGAACTGTAAAATTGAGGTTTCACGTGAAGGAATTAATTTTAAATGAAAACGTTTAGACTATAAATTATAACTGAGTGAGCATTTGGGTTCAATAGTATACCAGAACTGCTCTAAAGACCAAATGCTTACTTTTAATGGAGTAAAATATTTAATTGTCAATGTTACTAAGCAGTTTTACAGATAGTGGCGGCTCCCCCTTTCGGATTGGGCACCACTAGGGCTAAAAAACTAAGCGGGTTTACATTATGAGGATATGAAGCCCCTAACCATCATTATCTACGGTACGAAATGGACCTATATATTAAATACAAACAATTGAAATGCATTATAGATCAAAATCTGATATGGGTAGTAACCGCTAATCACGAGATTCAGCCATTGGGTAACTTTAGACTATAAATCATATCCTATACCTCTAATTTTGAAACAATCTGGTATAAATGAAAAGATATTAAAGAATGATATTCGAAATTATACCTTCATATAGAATGCGGAGACATGCCTAGGATAGTTTAGGTCTGATCGTGGGCGTAAAAGTTGAGACGCAACCGGATAAAAGGTTCTAAAGTTAAGGTATATTTCACTTACTCCATACGTTGATTTAATGGCAATATTTCCATCATATATCCTATTTTAAAGTTTAGATTTTTGGGTATAAAAAGGATATGCGAAAAAACTTCCCCGAATAAATAAAAAGGATAGGTGGAACTTTTAATCTTTAATACCACCACTTAGATGTCACATCTATCCGCTAGGGTTGTAACTCCCTCACCCTTGGCGAATTACGAATTTACTTGATCATAAAATCTAATTCCATCCGCCTTTTAGTATGGATGATAAACCAATCATATCATTTTAATTAAATTGAGGTTTATTTAGATTATCTCTTGTCTGAAACTTAAATATATTTTTAAGTATAAAAATACATATATCAATTTTTAATATGGGGCTTAAGGTTGTCGAGTTTAACAGTCTTTTAGGGGTGCTTAACTTGAGTATTTGGGGTTCATAATAAGTAAGGGGATCTAAGAACCTAGGGGCGATATACGCACTCTGATTTGGTGAGCGGCCAATTATCAGTTGGGGTAAATTGACCAATTGTAATGCGAGGATGGCTGGGTAAGGCTTACTAAACTGCGTGCCCCAATTCTCTAAGCTGCGACTCTTCGCCAACCCCGTCCGAATCTTATCTACCCCTTTACTTTCGCCAACTCTGTCCGAATATATTATCTACCCCTTTTCTTTCGCCAACTCCGTTCAAACCTTACCTACACCTTTTCCAAGTGGTTTCGCGAACACCCTCTACAACTTTATCCCAGTATGCTGAATCCTGGGTTTTTCCTACAGATGCATACCATTTATGAGACGCGTTCCGAAAGGGTTGAGGAAGGTGCCCACCCCCACAGTACCCACACCTCCGCCTCCGGAAGTCCCAGTCCGAGCATCCCCGAAAACCAGCCCCTGTCACAGCCCAACCCAACGGTTTCTTCCATTGAAGATACCGTCCAAGCGTGTGCGGATCCCAACCTCTCCCGGCTACCGGATCCTCTTCACAGCAACTCCAACCTTTCTCTGATGTCGCCCAATTTCGTTCGCCAGTTAAACTCCACAATCTCTTCGGCCCCCACATACTGCCGTACGACCTATGGGAGCGGGATAACGAGGCGGTCGCATGCCGCTCCTGCCGCAAACCCTTTAGCCTGTTCCTCCGGAGGCACCACTGCAGGTAGCTCAATTTTTATTGCGCCACTAATTCAAACTCAGGCGATGCGGCCTCATCATTGTGACCAGTGCTCTTCCTCCCGCGCGGACCTCTACGGGGCTTCCTTCAGGCTTGTGGGCCCGGGCGCCGCCCCTCCCGAAGCGATCCCAACCTCCCAGAGGGTGTGTAATTCCTGCCAGGTGATATTACGCTCGGGGTCCAGGATTCCTCCGATCGAGGTGCCCGTATCGATACGCCGCACCGATAGCCAAAGCAGCGTCCTCACCGAGTGTCCGGTTTGCTCCACGCGGCTCGTGACCATCAGCGCCGCGAAGGGCGAGCAGGAGAGGCATATCAACTCCTGCCTCGAGGGGAACGCTTTCGATGGGGCGCGCAACTCTTCCCGGTACCTAGGTACGCTTTTAATCTCAATGGTTGGGGGCTGATAGGGATAGTGTTCTCGCTTAATAAGGACTCGCCTCTGAACGATCAGGAGTGCACCATATGCATGGAGGAGTACGCCGAAGGCAAGTCAAACCTTTTCCTAGCAGCTGCGAATACTTTTTTCGAAGCGCCCACGCCTAACTTCTGAATAGGGGATCGGATAGCGCGCCTCAACTGCTTGTGCTGCTTCCATCGGAGTTGCATCCAGGAATGGTTTTTAAGAAACAGCAACTGCCCCGTCCACTTCCAGTGACCTTATCGGCGTTGGCCGCCGAGTCCTCGAGTTTCACCCCTTCCCTCAGCGGCACCCCCTCCCAAACCGAGTTTGGTGCCGGCCTTTGTAATCCGGCTACGGGGTTGGAGTTCCTTTAAGCGCTGACCTGGGCGCCGGTATCTAGGCCTAAAGTCGAGATTTGGCTTGTACGGGGGCCGGCTCATGTATTTTTTAGCTCTCTGCACGTTTTCCTTCCCCTCTGGGGTTTCCTATTTATGAGGTTATGGCCTATATCCTCGCTGCCGGTTCGGATCTTTTTATATGGAGATCGCACCTGGCTGCTTATGCTTACGTTGCTTACACCTTTATAAAGTGATGCATCGATTCTTAATTCCGGCTTCGACGGCATTCAGCGATAGTCCTTCTGAGTTGGCTTCATCTTTCCTACTTGAGACCTTGGTTTTATAAGCGGTGGGTGTTATACGTGTTATTGAATCGGGTTTCGCGTCTTTTAACCTCCTATGAAGCCCCTGGGCTTTCTAAATATGAATATGGGAACGTATAGGCAAAAGCTCTAGACTCAAGGGCTTGGAAACAGCGGTGGTAGCTTGTAGAGGTCCATGCGAGTAATAAATTTGGTCGGCGGTCGGTTAGGGAAAGTTGGCACACGTAGGCCCACCTAGCCAACTTTGAGCTATGAATTCTGGCTGGGGTTTGGAACACCAAACCTTCGAATAAGTGTAATAATACTTGCAAGTTTCTCCACTTGCGGTGCGTTGGGGTGACGCCCAAACCATCCCCAATTATTATCCACCAGTTAAAATGGTTCACCCCCGGTTTATTTTGGCCACTCTATTAACTCTTCCCGCAGCTCACCGTTTAAAAGGCGGCCCTGTAATCTTAACACTAGGTCAAAGGTTTCTACAGCCTCATCTACCAAGCGGTTGATCTTAAGCGTTTCGCCGGCAAAACAACCCGCGGTATCTAAATTTAAAACTTTGCCCTATTTTTATGCCGGCGGGATGGGGTGCTTTTACAAACGTGACACCGTCAAAGCGTGGATACCAGTGGTGTACGGTATCCGCGCCGGCCGAACCATTTGCCAAGTTATTCGACCGGAACTGATTTATGCTTTACTTTGATTTGCATCTGCGGAAAAGCTTTCGGGGGTGAGGGTTAAAACGCACTTTTAGTTACAAATAAAATTGAGTTTTTAACAGATTTTAAGTTTTTTCCATCGTTGATCTGGTCCAGTTTACACCACCAGTGCATGCGCGGGGGACCCCGAGCGGTTTTGGATCTCAGCCGAGGGCTGCTCCATACCGTGGCCGATCAACCCAGGATTTGCGATACTTCCTCAAGCTTTGAGATACCAACGGCTTCCCGGCCTTCACATGACCGGCTTGGGGTCCCGTTTAAAAGTATCTCCCCCCATTGCTAGGGGTTTTATTGGTTGGCTCGCTCGTCTATTGAATGCCTTATTGACTAAACTTCACGGTTTGTTGCCGAGTAAATTAAATTTCACGTTAACGTATCGAAAGCTTAGCAGGATCATTATTGGTAACCCACACCAGATTACTTATGCAGGATGGATAAGCTGGTAAAGCCTCAAAGCCAGACGCTATTGAAAAGTGGTCAGTGCACAGGTTCGCAAGGGTTTATTCCTCAACTAATCCAACTTCCCCGTATGGGGACAGGGAATACGGATCTGAGCTGATAAAGGTTCACTTAACACGTTTGGCCATCGTTTATTATAATATCTAGGCAATTCTATCCTAAATTAACTAAAACTAACTACTGGTAAGATCTAGTATAACCAAGGTTGAGATTTTATTGGGGAAATAGTATCATATGTGGTATCTGGTACCCTAGTGCCCTCCTATTAGAATCGTCAGCGTCTGCTGTTGGGGAATAGCTTTGCATTCATCGACCTGCAGCTTTGGCATATCATTGAAGAACTTCCACTCAATTTCCCAGGCTAGGCGATCCTGCCCTCAAGCTGGTAAACTAAGGGGATCATCACTAACAAATTAAGGAAGTCTTAGATGTCGAATTAACCATAAATGTTAACTTGGAGCTCCCTTCCCCAGAAGCCTAAAATCAGCAATACTAATAAATTATATCTGGGAAACCTTTTCTCTCCACTTGATACCACTTTCAAGCAAAAATTTCAAAAAGTTTAACCACTCTAACTGGCCACATCTAATTTTATGTTGACATCCTCAATCCGCCACCTGCTGCGCCAGTGTGGGGCAGCGGTGATCACCACCTAGCATTTCCTGTCCGTGGGAAAATGAGTTTGGACAGGCTCAAATAATCTGCCACACTCTTCTGACCAGCTTATCCCTCTGGCATGATTCTGATATGACTGAATGATAAGCCCTAAGTTGTTATGGCAGAATAGGTAGAATCTGCCAATCATGATTATGAGGTACAATTATTCAAGTTTCTTAGGATGAGGCAATATTGGGTTGGAAAGGATGTATTGGATCGCCTCTGAATCAGGTGATAAGGTGATACTGACAAATGGCAAATAATGAGATGCCAATGCATGACAAATACTGAGTGGATTGCCTCAACTTAGGTGATCATGAATTTAATAAATAGTGAACTCTGCCAAAACTGATAAGGATATGGTGAATAAATAGTCTAAGCAAAATGGTCAGTATTGATTGAGGTCACTGACATATCAACAATATGTGAAGATTGAGAGGAGGTGGTTGTTAGTAAGAAGGTGAGAGTGGAGCAGTGAGCATCCACTTTAAATAATAATTTAGATAAAGAAGTGTTGTTAGAGCAATAGCCCCCATTTATTATATTATATTTATTTTGTGTGTGCTGAGGACTGACAATCTCCATATCATCCATTCTATTGTTCAGTGGGCTCAACCCTGTGCAAAATCCTTTGGTGTATCTTCTAAATATTGCTGAAGTTATAACACCCTCCATGGGACTTAACGTTTCACCTTGCACGCATCTAACCATCATGCCCAATTGCTTGCCCTCCTTCACTCCACAATTAAATTTTGCCTCCAGGTTGACTATGGGCATTTATTTCTATATGTGGCCAAGTAAATTATCAAACTTGCCATAGCTACCTTTGCGCCAGCTGGATTTTATTGATCTCTGACCTTTCAAGGGCTATTTTAATATAGGCTTCCAAACTGGTGAGGATGCTGCTGCAACAGCTTCAACTCCTTTGATTTATAAAAATACTCCCATTCCTACTAACTATACTTGCCTCCCTACTGATACCACACTGGTGGTATCATTTGCAAATCTCCCTTCACATCTCCCACCCCAAGTTTTGTATAAACAGTTGATGCTAGGGCTTTTAACTTATAGCACTCAATCCAACCTTGTCCTCATTGTTCCCTCTGATGCAGATTACCTTACTGCCCCTCATGCCACTGCCATCATCCTACACCGCTCTGCCATCACCCAACAAATCCCCCCACATGCTTGCATTGCTGAGGTGCCAGAGAATTCCTTTTGGGATTATATCAACAGTATTTGACAGATTTGTCTCATCTGTTTTGGGTTAGATCAGATAAAAAGTCCTGCCCCCAAACTGCTAAATCTGGTAATAATTCTAAACCCTTGTCACATGCCTCTGAATGGGGTGTCTTGTTGCCACCTCCCACCTAACACACTCACTCTCTGGGCCAGAGTGGGAAGTCTGCCCCTACCAAAACCTCCAGCCACACTCACCCACCCAAATTCAATTCAACCAATCATCCTTGGACCACTGTTTGCCAAGTAACTCTCCATTCACCTACTTCCACCCACTGTAATTCTGCCTCCCTTATTCAATTGAACCAAAATCCTTGAGCACTATTATTGAGGTTGACAAATCAGGTGCGCTTGTCCTGAAGGCAATTGACAAATCAGGTGAAGAAGCCCCAGATAGTTATTGTAAGTCCCAGGGAATGTCCCCTGTGTATTGACCGGGCCCTATTCCCATTTCTGAGTAAAAAGGCTCCAAAGAGGGTGGCTGTACCCCTCATTACCCAGAGTGACCTTGCCCACGTGGTAGATGATCGCTGGGTAACAGCCCTCCCTCTTTGGATCCCTCCCCCAGTGCCCACACTCACCTTGGCCAAACTAGTATGTCTGATCAGGAAAATTTGTGCTGAGATTGCCAAAATGAAGTTGATTGGTCCACAAATGAGTAGAAACAAGCCTGATGATCAGAATCACATAGGTTAAAAGGGATGAAGATTGTTTCATTGGCTAGAATTGCTGATGGTTTTGATTTGGCCAACACCATGATCATCAAAATTAACCCCCACTCAAAATCTTCAGGGATGATCCTTGATATGCAGGAAGTAGCATTGGACACCATCAACAATAGTTTGAAGCTTCCTTCTGGTAAATTGGGTGCTGTGGCTGATGCAACACTTTTGACCAAACTAATGGCCCAGTGTCATGAAAATGGCAAATAAGTTTAGACTGGCCTGCCAGTTGGGATGCGTAAGCATCCAAAAAGCAAGCCAGAATGCCAGAGGCATTGCTGACTGAATGACTTGATATGGAGCTGGGCATTGGGAAATGACAAATTGTTGGTGCAGCACAATCATGAGTATGATCCCAACGACGAACCACAATGAACCCACTCCTGACCCAGGGGGCCTTTCTTCAGGGGGCAAGATCACTGAGATAGTCTCAATGAGTTCCTCAGCATATAGGGTCATATCAACTGGGGCGGCAAGGAGATGGATTCTCTCTTGCAATTGGTGGATGTAAGGTCACAAGATGCCCATGTACTGGTACCAGAAGTTCATGATAATGGGGTTGTAGCACCAAAATTATTGGACTCACTGAATCCAATTGATGATGGAGGGGGCCACAGTGACCAAGGGTACTGGTAGAGCCCATCTGGTATATGAACTGACAGGCCACCAGGGAAATGCCATCAGGGATGTGGTCAGAAGAAATAATACAAATAAAAACTTGTTTTTGGTTTTTTTTTGGCAAAAATATTTATTAAAGGAAAAGGAAGAAAATTGACCAACAATTTTCTCAGTGCTATGCAACTGATTAAATAGTGGTTGATTGGGGTAGTGACAAGCTGGGATTGGGACCCTCAATTTCAACCTAACCGGCAAATTATTTGGGAATGGGCGGGTTTGTTCCTTGGGAACTAACATCAAAAAATTTGGTGGCAGGCCAAATCGCTGTTGGTTTGACCTCAAACATCCAAACTGAGGCTCAGCTACGTTTCCAACAGTTGGTGCAACAGCGTTTGGCCTGACAAGTGATGGGAATCCCCCAAGGCCACCCCACATAGGGGCGGGTCCATTTGGTTGGGAACAGGTTCAGGATGCCTAACCCGCCCATGCTCAGTAACTGGGCTGTTTGTTTGATCAGTGGCATCACATCAGCTGCAATGCCCAAATTGCTGACAGGGGGCTTCAAACCCTCGTCAATGGCACCCAATGCTATAGCCTGATTGTCAAGGATGATCCCCAATGACTTTGGAAGAAAGGTGATTTGTTTGATTGACATATTAATTGAATTGGAACTGTCAGGTGTTCCAGCCGGTACCTCAGTCTTCATGCCTTTCTGGCCATATGAGATCCAAGCATCAGCCAGATTGCCCCCCAAATTAGATCTGACTGATTTCAATTCGACAATCTTGGCACAGATTTTGCTAATTCCCTGTAACAGTTCTGCTGAGGTGAGTGTGGGTATTGGGGGTGGGATCCGAAGCAGAAGAGCTGTTACCCACTGCTCATCTACTATGTGAGCGAGATTGCCCTGAGTAACAAGAGGTACCATCATCCTCTTTAGTGTCTTCTTACTCAGGAATGGGAAAATGACCCAATCAACTGCCAGGGGATGTTCCCTGGGACTTACACCCAGTGACCTGGCACTGGCAGGTTGGGCATCCTGAACCTGTTCCCAACCAATTGGGACCATCCCTATGTGGGATGGCCCTGGGGATTCCCGCTGCTCGTCAGGCCAGATGCCATTGTGCCAACTTCTTAGAAATGCATTCAAGCCTCAGTTTGGGCATTTGAGGTCAAACCAACAGCAACTCGTCCTACCACTGAATTCTTCAATGTCAGTTCCCAGTGATCTTATCTGCCCCCATTTCCAAATAGTTTGCCGGTTAGGTTGAAATTGAGGGTCCCAATTCCTGCTTGTTTCCATATCAATTGATCACTATTTAATCAGTTGCATTGCACTGAGAAAATTGTTGGTCAAATTTTCTTCACTTTCCTTTACAATAAAAATTGCCCCTAAAAACTATCAATTTTCAATTCTATTGATATCCCTCTGGCTGCATTCCCAATGGCTTTTCTCTGTGGCCTGTCAATTCCTAAACTGGATGGGCTTTACCAGTACTGATGGTCACTATAGCCTCTACCATTGTCAACTGAATTCAGCGCGCTAGATACTTCTAGCAATTCAACCCCATTATTTCAAACATCCGCCAACAATATACTGGGATCTTTTGGTCCTACATCCACCATTTCCAAGCAAGGATCTGCCCCTTGTCTCCTCAGTTGAATTAAACCCACCTACCAGTGACCTTGTAGAAAATATACCTGTGGTACCACCCCCTGCAGCAAGACCACCAGTGTCTAGGGCTGTCTCCATTTGGTTCATTCTCAGGTTTCTGTTCACTATTGCCCTACACCAACGATTTATCATTTCCCAATGCCCAGCTCCATACAACGTCGTACATGCAGCAATGCCTCTGGCATTCTGGCCTGATTTTTGGGTGCTTACGAATCCCAGCTTGCAGCCCGTCAAAACATCCATCTCACTGGAAACAGCACCCTGTCTTCCACATTTCCCAGTTGTCACCCTTTTTAGGACATGGTTCCCACAGATACTGAGCTGATTGTTATTGAAAATTCAGAAGAGGCCAAAGTTGAAAATATCCTACATCCCGCAAGTCCAATCAGTCCGTTCAGTATCTCATGGCTTGTAAAGTGTATCCAGCTTATGAGAACAGTTGAGTTAAGGCTTATGATTGCGCTAACTGCATGAAACTGATCGAAGCATTTCACAAATCCCACCCTGATGCTCCCCACCCCGCTCCCCAAAAAATTGCAACTGTAATGGCGATCAAGTTACCCAAGGCGCACAAAAATGTGGCCCATGTGCAGTTTCCTGGTGGTGGTGCCCTTCCTTTGGAAAAATGAAAGGGTAATGTAAGTTCTGGGGAATGTCCCTTGTGTGTCAACTGGGCCCTCTTCCCATTTCCAAGTAAAAAGGCTCTGAAGAGGGTGGCTGTACCCTTTGTTACCCAGGGTGACCTTGCTCACGTGGTAGATGAGCGCTGGGTAACAGCCCTCTCTCTTCAGATCCCTCCCCTGGTGCCCACACTCACCTCAGCTAAACTAGTACTTCTGATCAGGGAATTTGCGCCTAGATTGCCAAAATAAAGTTGATCAGTCTGCAAACGAGTGGAAACAAGCCTGATGATTGGAATTCACATAGTTGAAAAGGGACAAAGATTGATTCATCAGCCAGAATTGCTGACAGTTTTTATTTGGCCAACACCACGAATGTCAAAATTAATCTCATCTCAAAATCATTGGGGATGATCCCCATCGTGCAGGAATTATCTTGGACCCATTGATGATAGTTCAAAGCTTCCTTCCAGCAAATTGGGCATTGCAGCTGATGCAATGCTTTTGACCAAACGAATGGCCCAGCAACCGGGCATGGGTGGGTTGGGCATCCCAAACCCATTCCCAACCAATTGGGACCACCCTTAAGTGGGGTGGCCCTGGGGGATTCCTTCTGCTCATTGGGCCAGATGCCATCATGCCAACCATCAAAACGCAGTCAAGACTCGGTTCAGGTGTTCAAGGTTGAACCAACAGCGACTTGGCCTGCCACAAAATTCTTCAATGTCAGTTTCCTTTGAGCTTATCTTCCCCATTCCCAAAAAAATTCGCTGGTTAGTTTAAAATTGAGGGTCCCAATTCCTGCTTGTTCATGCATCAATCACCACTATTTAATCAGTTGCACTACACTGAGAAAATTGTTGATTGATTTTCTTCACTTTCCTATACAATAAAAAGTGCCCCTAAAAATATCAATTTTTGATTCTATTGATATCCCTCTGGCCACATTCCCAATGGCTTTTCTCTAGTGGCCTGTTGGTCCCTAAACTGGATGGGCTTTACCAGTACTTATGGTCACTATGGCCCCTACCATTGAAAACGAATTCAGCGCACTAGATACTTCTGGCAATTCAACCCCATTATTAAAACATCCACCAACAATATACTGGGATCTTGTGGCCTTACATCCACCATTTCCAAGTAAGGATCCGCCCCCTTATCTCCTCAGTTGAATTAAACCTACCCGCCGGTGACCTTGTAGAAAATAGACCTGTGGTACCACTCCCTGCAGCAAGACCACCAGTGTCTGGGGGCTGTCTCCATTTGATTTGTTCTCAGGTTGCTGTTCACTATTGCCCTACACCAACTTTATCGTTTCCCAATGCCTGGATCCATACAACGTCATACATGTGGTAATGCCTCTGGAATTCTGGCTTGCTTTTTGGGTGCTTATGCATTCTGACTGGCAGGTTGGTCAAAACTTCTTCTGCCGTTTTCATGACAGTTATGACTTGGATGAATTTTTCAACTCAGATTTTAACAAAATCATTCCCACCCAAATGTTATACCCTAAACCAAATGTCATCTCCTTCTGAAGTGAACACCAGCTTGTTCTAGCAGCGGTGGCCTCACCCACTGTCTGCCTCTGCAAAGCAGTGGCAGAGTCAGTTTATGAATTTGTCAAAAAGTCCTGCACTTACCTAACTTTTCACTTGGTTTTCATGAAGAAGCATGGGATAAAGTTGACAAATTAGCTGATGCCACCATCAACTCTACCAAATATGTTGCTGAACTAGCAAAATTTTCCCCAAACACTGAGATCACCAGGAAGTGTTGCTAGTTTTATCTTACTCCCTGATGCCCACCTTCAAGCTGAACATCAAATTGCAGAATATATAGAGGCTATCTTCCATGCTGATATCAAGGATATCAATCCTTTCATTAATGCCCTAAACCTGCACCATGCTGATGCCCCAACGACCTTGCTCTCAGCTTATATTCACCTCTTCAATTATACTGCATCAGCCAAACCCATTGTGCCTGCTGATGCATCACCTGACCCTTACTCCCCCTCTGCCATGGTGGGCTAGCAGCCCTCCACTCCCTACCTGATTGGAGGATTTTTTGTTTTGTTATTCTGTTTGTTCTGTTCTTTTTATATTTGCTTTTGAAGCTTTGGTAATGTCTGTCCCCTGGTTGGCATACCTCAAGTAATTTTAAATTCTTAATAATTTATATCAGGGAGCATCCCTAACTAATTCAAAAGTATTTTAACATATTGGAAAAAGCATAAGCTGGTTAAATTCCTAACACATCCCCCACTTAACCAGATTAACTTCTTACAACATATCTGCTGGTGTAAATACTTTCAACAGACCCTTAAAGCCTAGAGGTGGCAGAAACCTAATATCAGCAATCATTGCCAAACCATAAAAATAGAAAAACTAGCAGCATCAGTAATCAAGAATATAATAACGGAGCATTAAAAAGAATAACCACCAATCTTTGCTGAGGAACTTAATGGCATCAAGACATTTAAAAAAAACGTTGAAAAACCATCTGAATATTAGTAAAACTGTTATATAAAAATGGCATAATATTCCCAAGAGTTTGGTTAGTTATTGGCATTCTTATAAGAATTTAGCATGCACTCTATTCACTATATAACCATCAGAGATGTCCTTAATTGTGTAGGTATCCAAGGTTGACTTATCAATGGCTTTTAAGGGGCCAATCAATAACTGGTTCAAATTGTTTTGGTACCCAAAACCATGAGTATCACAATGATCACCTGATCACCAATTACAAAAGTCAGGAGGGCTGTCTGTTTTATATCATCATACTCTTTGCCATTAAGCTTCTGTTTAAGGGTATCATCTTAGGATGAGCGCTGTAACCTAAATAGGACTTTTATCATGTTCTCCAGATATTGGAGAGGTGTCATCGCCAAACTCAGTTTAATCACAGAATATAAAATTGTTGGAAGCCCAGCCTGACACCCCTAAAGCAATAAAAAGGTGATTTCCCCGTTGACAAATGATACCTTAAATTATAACAAAAAGTCACCGCTGACAAAATATGTTACCCAGCCGGAAGGTTTTCGAGTGACAAGCTTCTTCAAAGTAGCAGCCAAGGTACCATTTACTTGTTCAACTATCCCATTGGTCTCTGGATAGAAGGGTATCATCAGTACTCCCAAAATTATTATTTTATCAGTTAATTTTGGGATGATGTGGGTGGTAAAGTTGCTACTGCTATCTGTTAAAATAACGTGAGGGCAGCCATGCTGATAAAGTAGCTGCTCTATTAGATATTGGCAGTACTTCTAGCATCTACTTTAGGGATAACCCACATTTCTACTCAACGAGTTAAGTGGTTAATTGCTACAATGTCATATTGGCTTTTCTAAGTATTCAGGACCAATGGCTCTACAACATCATTGGATATAGTATGTCACTTGAACCCAAGATCCACTAGATGGAAAGTTGTAGCTTTCCTTAAGGGCTTGTGTGCCTGACACATTGTGCAACAACCAAGGTGTTCTGCAATATCAAAGTTAAGGTATTCCTAGTAATACTTTAATTAGACCTGTTTCAGATTTTTCTATGGGCCCCATGGCCAGTTACTTTATGAGCTGCAATATTAATCACAGTGCACTTGGATGGTCTTGGGTATAAATGTGTTCCCCCAAAAATTCTGAACAATTAACCCTTAAAAAACTTCATGTTTTCCATTGCTTTGTTGAGGGGCTTACTGAATCTCAGGTGTCTGGTCTCCACTATCCCCAATATGAATCTTCTCATATAATGCATCTGCTTCATTTTGCAAAGCTAAAATTGAGGGTGATTGCAACTCCCTTTGACATTTCAATGCGTTGTCCCCACTTGGCGTATAATCTTAAAGCCATATACATGTAATTTAAAATCCCTTTGGACTAACCTACCTTCTGGCTCTTTGGGGTTATGCAGCCATCTCAGCAAGCAGTAATCAGTCACCACAGTAAAATGAACACTGGGAATATATACCTGGATTTGACAAAAGGCATATATTACTGCAAGAAAACCCACTCAATTACAGTATAGTTGCACTCTCACTTACTCAGGGTATAGCTTGCATATGCTATTGGGTGTTTCTTACTGAACTCATTCTCCTGACTCAACGTAGCAACAATTGCCATAAAGTATGCATTAATTTGATTATGAATTGTCAATCAAAATTCAGATACTGCAATATCAGTTCAGTCATTAGGTATATACTAAGATTGTCAAACAAGTCCTGTGCTTCCTTATTCCATATAAACTCCTTCTTATGATCCTTCAACAATTGAAAATTGGCTCAATGATAGATGAAAAATTCTTAAATAATCGTTGACAATAGATGACCATCCTTAAAAATACCCGCAAAGCACAAACATGCATCAGTTAGGACATGACCCAAATCATTTCAACCTTGGGGTTTTGAGGTTGTAGCCCATTAGTGTTGACAACAAACCCCAGGTATTTGATCGCATATCTAAAAAAGTAAAATTTTTGCAGCTTATTTTTAGATTTGGTACAGCTAATTTTTGAAGTCATCTTCTAAATTCTCAAGGTGATCCGTGAATGTGCAGCTGAAGAAATTGATTTCATCTAAGTAGACAATAATGCACAACAATTTTTGGATCGCCTAACCTAGTATCCATGGCTCATTTGAACGGATTGGCGCATTATATAGACCTTAGGGCATTTGCATTAGCTTATATATCCAGTTGCATTAATAATCACATATTCTTCTTGGTCCTCTCTAGGCATGTCAATTTACCAGTACAAAGATCGAGATACATCGCTAAAATGAACTGAGCCCCCTCTTAAGCAATCAAGAGTGTCATCAATCCAAAGAAGTGGGCATGCGTATTTTTTATTAATTCACTTAATGGACAATAGTATATCATAATTTGGTTGGATCTAACCTTCTTTTTTACAGTTAAATTGGACTCGCCCAAGAGCTTGAGGATGGGGGTCAACAACCCATGATCAAGTAGCCTAGTAACTTCATCAGCAACTATCACCTCACTTTCTTATGAATGGCAAATTAGTTGCATACAAATTGGTGGTTGATTTCTGACTTTGACCTTACAAACTATATTTTTGGTGCAACAAAGCTCAAAATCTTATGCCTAAACACTCCAGAATATCATTCAAATGATTTAAGGGCATGATCCTTTTGTTCTTCTTTGATCCCCATCAGTTTGTCCCAATCGAATACAGTAAGGATTGCCATTGGTTCCAGCTCATCAGGCAATCCTATCCATTTAACTTCTTGAAGGCATGAAGAGATAAAAGTTCTGTAATAAAAACTAAACTTATGAGGCCACTACTTGGATATTTTCTATCCGTATTAGCCTATCCAGGGTTTTGGTGACCAGTACCTGAACCTTGCTATGGCTAAGGATTAAAATCCCAGGTGCTATGCAGGGTTCAGGTAAGCATTTTAAGAATGCATAAATTTCACCATACATATAGTCAGGAATATATAAGGTAAGGCTGGTCCCAATGATGCATTGTTCTTTAGAATTCACAACCATCAGTGCTCACACCTACAAAGGAATTCCCATGACTTTCTTCAATTTGGGCTGATGGTGGATGAGAACGTTTGCAAACCTGTTGATAATTTATGGAAATGATCCTATCTGCATAGATCAAACTAATGTGGTCATTCTTCTTGGTCAGGGATGGTTCCCCTTTCCAATGGTAGAACAATGGAAAAGTTTGCCCCATAAATTTGATTGTTTAGAATTACAAAGGACCCCATGTTGTCACATGAAGTCATTGCCAATCATTATTCTGTAGCTCTTATTGGGAAGAACTATGGCTGGTGCAGTGACAAGAAGGAGCTGAATCATAAAGGTCAAGTGTGAAGAAATGGTTTAAACTGTTTGTACCATTTTGACTCAGAATTCAGATTCAAAGTTCCAAGTTGAAACGTCTTGGGGATTTTCAGCTGAGGTCAGCTCAGCACCAGGGTTGTGTCCTTCCCAAGCCATTAAGGCTTGAAAGAGCTTAAAGTATGGCTGGGGGAGGGCTCCCCAAAGGGCGACCTTAAAAGGTCAAGCGCACTCCATTCCAAACCTCAGTTCAGAATTTTTCAGCTTCCTGGGCCGTTTAGACACATGTCTTACCTGAATGTTGGGGCGTGACATGGTTTTTTCTCAAACAAAACCTAGAGCTTCTTGAACATTAGTCTTCCCTGGTTGCTCTATATTTTTCTTGTTTTGCTATCAATATCAGAGAAATGATGGGAATCACATTGCTAAATTTTTTACATTAAATAAAATAAAATGTTACTTTGAAAGTTTGCAACCTTGCTTACCTGGCAATCCTTTTTGACATTCAATATTTCCCCAAATTTGAGGGTTAAAGAAGAGTTGGTATTATCTCTTTCTGCTAAGCATCACTTTTCGAAAATCAATTCAGCCTGAAATTTAGCTCCACTAAAGAGATTTACGAAAACTATTAGCAAATATGGCGGGAAACCCCGCAAAAGAACCCGCAGGCTATGCCAAACGAGCCAGCACCACCCCAAACGAAGCAACCCTCGGTTACCCACCTCAGGGTCAACCAGAATCACCCGCTCTCAAGCAGCAGCCATGAAAGCAGGCACCACCCCCCAACCTGGAGCTACTCCAACTAGCGCCAGTTCACCTGATCGCACTTCTGCAACCTGCACGCCTAACAGCTCTGTATGCGCTGCCTCCCACCAACCCGCTGGGCCCCCTCCAACCAAGGAGGCCATCACCCACGCTGTTTTAATGGCGTCTGCTCAGTTGAATGCAACTCAGCCCATCCAGGCATTCACCTCCCCCATTGTGTCAGCTAATTCAGCCCCATCTATTATTGCTGACGCCGTGCTTCTGGCTCCCTCCATGAGGGGCGATACCCAGCTACCTGGACCCCAAATCCTCAGATGTAAGGTTGGATTAGCCGCACATTCTGGTTCACTAAGCACCAAATTGAGAAAATCTACTCTTCCCAATGAGGATTCAAATGGTTCGGATTTTGGAACTTCACACCAGTTCCAATCTCACCCATCGCATTTAAACCCCGTAATTGGCACTTCTCAAGTCGGCACTTTATCTCAATATGCTGAAAACGACCAATTCACCAATCAGCCAATGAGTTTTGCCCACGAAATCACAGCAAATACTCGGGCTGAATTTACCCAAATAGATTGGGATGGTGATGAAACATCGCCCTCCTCCCAATTGGCTGGAGTTAATTCCAATCTGGATGGGCCTCCCCAATTTAGTGAGGCCCAACAATCACCTGACCCCCAAACCCTCGGATGTAAGGTTGGATTAGCCGCACATTCTGGTTCACTAAGCACCAAATTGGGACAATCTACTCTTCCCAATGGGGATTTAAATGGTTCAGATTTTGGAACTTCACATCAGTTCCAATCTCACCCATCCCATTTAAACCCCATAATCGGCACTTCTCAAGTCGGCACTTTATCTCCATATGCTGAAAACGACCAATTCACCAATCAGCCAGTGAGTTTTGCCCATGAAATCACAGCAAATACTCGGGCTGAATTTACCCAAATAGATTGGGATGGTGATGAAACATCTCCCTCCTCCCAATTGGCTGGAGTTAATTCCAATCTGGATGGGCCTCCCCAATTTAGCAAGGTCCAACAAACCGCCCCTCAATTTAATATGACGCCAGCAACTGCTGTAACATTCCAGCAACAAGGGAACTCCGCAAACTTGTCCAAACCACCAGCTCACACTCAACCCGCAATTGCAGCCCAAAGCAAACACAAACGTACCAAAGGAGCCACTGGGGCGTGGCAAAAACCTCTGGCACCAACGCTACCCAAAGCTGATCCCCGTGAAGTGGCGTTTATTGCTGATGTTAAGAAGAAATGGGCTGAAACTAGAGCGCAAAAAGCTCTACCTCGCTCAACCCTCTCCCACGCAATTCACCTTTATTATGGGCATAACCCTGTTGAATTCTATACAGAGGATTACTTCTCATACTTTGCAGCGATTGCGGAGACATTCCCAATTAACACCACCATCCATGAATCAGTGGAGGGCCACTACATCGATGTGGGCTTCACTGAAGCTGCCCTTGCTGACCATGCTGCCACCCTCCAGGTCATTATTCCACGTGGATCTCTTTGCATCTCCCGCACACGCTCTCACCTGGAGAAAATTTCATGGGTTACTTTTTCCAACCTACCAACGACTGTTGATCCTGAGTTTCTTAAACTGGCACTCCATCGTGGTTTAATGGAGTTTGGGTCTGTTCTTTCAGTGGACTTTAGCGTCCCCTCTTACTATGCTCCCACTCAAAGAGCTCACACTGCTAGGGCGTCGTTCATCCCCTCCCCCACTGTATCCCACAACATTGAGATTATTCCTCGTGTGGCGGTAGTTGGGGCATGCCCTGAGATCTTTTTTGTCGACCCTGATCAGGCGCGCCCCCGGTGTTCATGGTGTAACGCCCTTGGACACTTGTATAGTGGCTGCACAGCTCGAAAACAAGCCCTCTTAGCCACCACCCAGGGGCTAAACCAGGCCAAAAACGATCCCACGTGGCTGCAGTAGCAATTCCACAACCCACACAATGGGTTCCCGTTCAAGACCTGTCCCCTGAGGCCTTACGCATAGCAGTTGAAACAGCTAACCCCACTATTGGTATGGGATACCTTCGCGCTCATGCCCCCCTTCCAATGGGCACCCCCTCTAATCTCCCAGAGTCAACTCCCTCTCTCACCAAGCGCAAGGCATCTCCCACAGGGTGCCCCTCGTCAGCCACCCCCACTCAGGGCTCCGCGGCACCTCCACCAACCTCCACAGCGATTTATCGCATCAACCCTCAGCTCCCAATGGAGCTATGCCCACCAGCATGGACTGGCAACCCGCGGCCTGCGGTAGAAGTGCCACCTCAAAGAGTCCTACCCCAACCCCACAGTCCATTTCGCGCGGATCCTTTGCAGTATTGGAGGAAGTGAATATGGACTCAGACTCATCAAATGGGGACACCGCGGAGGTCACCATTGAGCACCCTCAGGTCCTTCCCCTGCAACGGAGCGGGGGCAGCATCCTAGGCTGGCTTACTGGGTCCTCCGCCCCCCCACCCTCTCCTTCCCCTCAGAACCCTCGACGCTCCTCACGGATTGCAGCCAATAGTCAATCTAAAGGACTCAAAACTAGCCGCCTCACAGCAGCAGGTTTAAGCGCTGGCAACCCCCCAGGAAATGGAGGGGAACAGCTATGAGTCCCCATGGCAGCACCCTGGCCCTGCAATCCATCAACGCAAATGGGTTGCGGGACTTTAAGTGGAGAGCCCACCTCCTCCGAAACTTCAGGTCAGCACAAAAAATGACATCGCTGCTGTCCAGGAGCCCCATATCCTCCCCCACGAACAATCTGCATGGAATGAACAGTTTGGAGGCAACTCCTTCTGGACAAACCATGCCGCCCTTATTGTTTTGAATCCCCAGGTTAAAACCCATTCTTTTTCACAATATCTAGGTGGCCGCCTCATACTGGCCAAACTCACCACTCCTGACTTCTCCTTCTTCGCTGCAAGCATCTACCTGCCTAATGCAGGTCAGGAGCAAAATCGGCTCTTGGAAGAGCTCCTCCAACTCAATTTCCCACGGAATACAGTCCTCTTAGGAGATTTCAACACAACTATAAGTCGCGTCCATGACTCTTACCCCCTGCAGCAAAGGAACGCCCTGGATCAAGTCGCCTCCAGGATTTCCTTCGCCTGAGTGGCTTTATAGATGCGCTTCCACCCTCCGCGTCTGGCCTAGGTTGCATGACTAAGATCCAGTATGATGGAGGAGCTTTCCAGTCAGCGTCACGCATAGATATGGCACTGATTGGCCCCCTGCTAATTGGCCGCATCTCCTCTCCCATCTCTCGTGACAACCATCTGAGTGATCACAGGTCACTCACCGTTGTCCTCACCACCACACTTAGACCGTCGCATAGGTTCTGGCCTAGGGTTGCCCCAGCTCTTCTCAACAACCCCTTCACTAAGGAGAAGCTGTCTATGACCATCCGGGAGACTCTCACCTCCCCCCCACCCCACCTGCCTGACCACAAGGCTAGATGGGCGGTGACCAAATAGGGCATCACCCGCGTTGCTTACAACTGTTCCAAAGCCCAGATGACTGCAGCTCGCGCCAGAGTCAAAAGGGCGGAAGCCAGAATCAGACATCTAGAGCGAAACTGCCAGCTTTCGCCCTCTCCCAGATGGTTGGAAGACTGAAAGCGGCGCAGGAAGCACTCAACTTGGAGCTCACACTGCAGGAAGAACGGGCAGCAAACTTTACAACATCTCGTTACTATGCTCAATGGGAACACCCCACCCGTTTCTTCTTTCAGAAACGGAAAGCCCGGTCAACAGCGCAGGATATTACTGCACTGAAGATTGGCACTACAACCACTTCAGATAAGGAGGAAATCACGCAGGAACTACACCGCTTCTACTCCAGCCTCTTCCATGCCACCCAGGTGGACCCATCGGACATCCAAGACTTCCTGTGGCGGGCTCCAGAGCCGCCCATTGACCCACGGGCTGATGAGGCTCTAAAGGCGCCTATTTCCATCCAGGAGGTGATGGAAACCCTTCTGAAATCCCCACGGCTTAAAGCCCCAGGCCCAGATGGAATACCCTTTGAGGTGTACCTTCTGGAACCTGCAGTGATAGCCAGAACCCTCCGCGACCTCTTCGCTGCACTCTTGGTGAATGGCGAGGTCCTCCCCAACTCCAGAGGCTCAATCACGACCCTCATTCACAAGAAGTCAGACCGTGAGAACCTGGCGAACTGGCGCCCCATAGCGTTGATCAACACAGACCACAAGCTCTTCACGAAGCTTCTGGCCAACCACATCACCAAATGGGTGTCACCTCGCCTCTCCCCATCCCAGCCGGTTTTATTCCGGGGAGGTCGT
This sequence comes from Massospora cicadina, assembly GCA_022478985.1. Classification (NCBI taxonomy): domain Eukaryota; kingdom Fungi; phylum Entomophthoromycota; class Entomophthoromycetes; order Entomophthorales; family Entomophthoraceae; genus Massospora; species Massospora cicadina. Next base: position 50,430 of record JAKSZP010015920.1, on the reverse strand, counting down.
TATGGGACAACTATAATGACCTTCACGTGACTTTGACTGCTAACTCTCGTAAGGTGAATGGCTTTGTGGCTCTGCTGGATATGGAGAAAGCATATGATCGGGTAGCCTGGAAGTATATTGATGCTTCCCTGGCCCGCTTCCATCTCCCACCCGCAGCTAGGCGCTGGATATCAGCGCTCTATGACCATCTCCACACCAGAGTCCTGGCGCCAATGGGTTCTACAGTGGCAGTACCAGTTGGACAAGGTCTCCGGCAAGGGGACCCCCTGAGCCCTATCCTTTTTAACATCACCCTTGACCCCCTCTTGGCCTCCTTACAGGACAAGCTAACAGGGATTCTGGTCCCAGGTAAAGCCCCCACACGCACCATGGCATTTGCAGATGACACTGCCATTGCATTTGGCTGCCCTGGGGATGTTGCCCTCGCTGCTGTGACCATTGAGAGGTACACCAAGGCGTCCAACGCCATGGTCAACACCTCCAAGACAACAGTTGTACAGGTCAGCTCCCCCACCTTCCCCCCACCATTTGGTATTGAACCAGAGCGCGGTACCTTCCGTCACCTGGGCGTTCTCACCAACCAACAAGGAGTTGCGCTAAAAGACAATGAGGACTTGCTCCTTGCAGCAGTTAACTCCAGGATTGCCAGCTGGAACCGGTGGCACATCACCCCCAGGGTCGAGCTCTAATGGCCAATGTGTTCCTCCTCTCCAAAGTCTGGTTCCTAGCGCACGTCTGCCCATTCACAGATGCCTTTTATACGCGGCTCAATGTACTCCTCCGCTGTTGGATCTGGGGCTCAAACCATCCACCAATGGCCCTCTCAACCATTGCCCAACCCTGCAATGAAGGGGGCCTAGGGCTTCTGGGCGCGCGATCCCACGCCACCACAATCTTCCTGAAGTTCCTATGGCCAATTGTCTGCTGGGACGCGACCCCCATGCCCCAATGGGCGCCAGCCCTCCGCCAGTCAGTGTCAGCAGCTCTGGGTCTTCCTAGAGCATCTCTGACCTCATTAGGGGAGTGGCTCACAAACCACCCAGGCCATCGCCTAAAACCATCCTCATCCCCCTACTGGAACCAGGCTCTCCTTGCCCTGAAACGAGTAAGCGCGCGGATCCACCATGCCTTCCCATACAGAAGGGAAGGCCCTGGCCTCAGCCCCCGTCGCCATGCAATTGTGCACAATGGACAAGTTGTCACAACTCGCCTCAACCCCCAAGATCGTCCTCCCATCCGCCCAAGACTCCTTGAGCTCCTCCCTCCCTCCGTGAGATTTGACCTTAAGGAATTGTGGAAGGACGTCTATCACCCCATCCTGTCAGCAAAGGTGTCCAACACCTTATGGAGGGTGCTCCACTGTTCATACAGGACAGGGGACCGGACTGGCCCTACCTTCCAGCACCGAAGCTGCCCCCACTGTGTGGAGCCTATTGACTCCCACCTCCATCGTTTTTTCACCTGTCCAGGTGTCACCGCATTTTGGCCAAAGGCCCGCACGCTCCTCCATTCTCAGCCCTGGTCCGGACACCCTGTGCAAGACCTCATGTTTGAGCAGACATTGCCTGGTTGCCACCGACCCCTCCGTGTCCTCGCCTATGCCACAGCCATCTGAACCATCCATAACTCCTTCCTTCGTGCTGCCTTTGACCAGCAGGTGTGGACCCTTCCACACATGATCACCCACTTTTGGGTACACTTTGAGATGGCCCTGAAGGTCTGCACTATGTCGCCAACCCTCCCCCGCTCAGTTGTCACTGCAGCACGGCTCTGACGCAAACCCCCTCCCTTTCTCGATGCCTCCTCCCTCCCCTTCCTCGCCTCAGGCTCTTAGGAGCCCAAGCGTAATTCAATAAACATCGATGAATCCCCCTTGGGTTGGGACCATCTAGTACTAAAAAAAAAGAAGAGTTGGTATTATCCAACCCTACCAGATTACCTCAGTGATCCAACTTGGCTGTTGGACCTAACTTGACGTCAATTTACTCTTCCAAATCTCAGGCATCTGGCAAATGGAATCTGCGTGGTTCCATTTGTTACATAATTTTGAACTCACAATTTTTTCACCCAATTCTGATTTCCACTCACCTGACTTCGTTGTTGCCTTGAGTCCCAGTTGTGAGTAACCAGCACTAGAGGGATCCAGTAACTGTTGGCCAACACTGGAACCAAGGTGATGGTGGGTATTTATTTTTGATGAGGCCATCCCCTCATCAGAGATTGGGGGTAATGAGGGAACTTGGCTAGCAGGTTCCCTCCCTATTGGACAGACCATTTTGTGTTGGGGTAGCCACCTGGCCGCGCTGGACTGCGCACCCTCTTTAGGGAGCGCAACCAGCCAAGCACTAAGAATGCTCCCCTACATCAGGTGGGCTGATCCAGAAGTTCATTCCAGACTTGCCCTCATCAGGTTTCCCTCATCATGAGGAATCCAGAATTTATTCTGGATATATTATTTAAAACTCTAGAGAATTCACCCTGTTATAATTTCAGTGGTATAGTGGAGATACATCGAGGGGGTTTTTCAAAGGGTTAAGCCCACTGACTAGTAGGACCAATGATATGAAGATCATCATCCTTAAGACAACATAATAAACTTAATAAATTATGGAGCAATTGCACCAATGACACTATTTTATTTAATATAATATTCTGGCAGATAATTCCTCTTCTCGCTCTCTTCTAATAACAATCTTCCTCCTTCAGTTGTCTCGTCTCGCTTATATCTCAGAAACTTTGGATGATATTGTTTCCTCAGCTTAGCTATTCATTCCACTGTATTTTTATTGATTATGGCAGAGTCTTCATTCATTGAATTCATGATCGCCTAGTTTGAGGCAATTTACCAAAATACTTGTCATGCATTGACATCTCCTAATCACCTCATTTGGAAGCGATCCAATAACCATCCCTTCTAACCCAATATCGCTTCATCCTAAGGTGCTTGAATAATTGTAACTCATATCAGGATTGGTGGATTCTGCCCATTCTGACGTAATGACTTAGGGCTTATCATCCTGTAATATCATAATTGTGACATTACCCCCTTGACTAGACAATAAGTCTCCTATTGTTTATATACCCAAAGGAACTTTGCATGCACTCAGTTGATGATCCAACTGCTCATGGGGTCCTTGATGGTGTAGGCGTTGACACCCATTTTCTCAATTATCTCGAATGGACCAATCCAGATGTTGGCCAACTTGTGTTTCCACCTGAACCCATGTTGATCATGGAATAGGACCATATTATCATCTTTAACTAGGCTAGCCCGCTACACCATGCCTGATCAGCAGCCTGATCCTTTATCTTCTTGGCTAAACTGAATTAATACGCTTCAGTTTGCAGCTTAATCAGAATATTTGTAAGGTTGGTCAAGTATTGGTGAGGATAAATTACGCCAGTATCTTCCACAAAGGCATAGATCAGTGTGGGTAGAATGGGGTGTCAACCATATAGTAACTGGAAAAGTACTTTTCCCCATTGCCAAGTAATAACTGATGTTGTAAGCAAAGACAGCGGTGGAAATGATGGTACTCCAATTAGAGGGTCTATCCATTACCAGCTTCTGGAGTATATTCACCAGTGTCCCATTGACCCGTTCAACCATACCATTGGATTTTGGGTGATAAGGGGTCATAGAACCCCGCGGATGGCCATAAGTTCGTTGAGCTTAGTTAAGATGTGTGAGGTAAAGTTGGTTCATTGGGAGTAAGGATGAACTGAGGACAGCCGTGTTACTGGATTATACACTCCATCACAAACCTAGCCACAGTGGCCGCCCCCAGATTGCAGATTGCCTGTGCCTCAACCCACCTGGCCAAGTAGTCAATCACCACCAGAATATATTTGGACATTTGCTCCAGTTGGCAGAGACCCCACCACATTGATAGAAATTGTATGTCAAGCAAAGTGAGGTTTCACTAACTGGTACAAAGTCTTTCGGCGGAATGGCTTCTCCACTTGGCACTGGTGGCAGCATCAGATTGTTTTGAGCATGTCAAATTTCATGCTTTCCCAGTAGTACCGCAGCCACAACATTTCCGGGGTCTTGCATACTCCACCATGTCTGACTGTGCGGTGTGCGCTCATAATAATATTTGATTTTGCAGAAGGTCTTGGGATATTCACGGTAGTGTCCTCTCTCCGCTTATACAACTCACCGTTCTTCTGGAATGTATTGGCCCTTATTCCATATAATACCTTGATGACTTGGGGCGGTCCATCATTGTATTTCCTGCTGAGCATCTTGTCAAAAATTACATCACCAAGATCTGCCATAACGGCAATGGTTGGAAATCTTGATAAGCAATCAGCGTTTTGGTGTTTTGCTCCAGGTCAGTTAAGGATTTCAAAGTCATAAGCCCGTAGCTTAAGAGACCATTGGGCTAAACGCCCCTCATGCTCCCGGAGACTCTGCAACCAGTGTTATGATGCATGATCTGTTACAAATTTAAACTTTACCCCATGCAAATAGACCCTGAATTGCTTGTATGCGCAGATCACCACTAAGCACTCTCGCTTGGTTACAGTGTAATTGCATTTGTGGAAGTTCAAACTACAACTGCAGTATGCAACTGGATGCTCCTCCCCCTCATCGTCTTTTTGTGATAGAACTTTCCCCATGGCAGAAAGTGACGCATCCAGCTGAACAATAAATTTTTTTCAAAATTTGGATAATGGAGCACCGGTGCGCTGATTAATGCCATCCAAAGTGTATCAAAGAACATTGGAAACGTTCCATCCATTTTTATGTGGCATTCTTTTAAGTAACTCAAACAGCAGTCCTCTGATACAGCTGAAGTTAGGGATAAAGCGTTTATAATATCTGACCATCCCCAAAAATACCTGTATGTTGCATTTGCTTCTCAGCGGGGTCATTTTCCAGATAGTTTCCATTTTGTTCGGTTGAGGTTGCAGTCCCTTGGAATCTACTACAAACCCTAGGCACTCCAGCTGGTTTTTAAAGAAGTGACATTTTTGGGGCTTGTTCTTGATGTTGGCCTTGACCAGCTAGTGGAATACCTCCTCCAGAAGGGTAAGATACTCAGAAAACATGCGCAAAAACATTGATATTATCTAGATACACAAGGATACATGACTCTTCAGATCGTCAAGGATGGTATCCATGGCCCGTTGGAATATAGCCAGGGCGTTACACAGCCCTTGTGGCATATGGGTCGGCTGAAAAAGCCCTTTGGACGTGATAATGGCGCATTTCTTCTTTTTCACAACGGGCAACACAACTTGCCAGTAGCCCAATATCAAATCCATTGCCAAGAAGTAAAAAGCTCCGCCTAACCAATCCATAGCATCATTGATCCATGGCAAGGGGTATGAGTCCTTCTTGGTAATACTGTTGAGCTTCTGTTAGTCTATCACTACCCAGTTGGTACCATCCTTCTTTTTAACAATTAGGATGGGTGAAGCCCATGGACTCTTTGAGGATTCGAGCATCCCTTGCTTCAGCAGCTTCTCAATTTCCCATTGACAACCTCTTCAGCTGCTCTTGATCAGCGGATCAGCCATGATCTGATAGGAGAATGATCTCTAGTGTCCATCTGATGAACCACCCCTGCGCTCATCATAGATCATGGTCATTGATGGTGAAAATCTTCTTATATTTCAGAATTAGAGCTATTACTTGATCCTTCTGCACTTCAGATAACCCCATTAAATCATTGCGCGGTACCACAGTCATTATGGTGGGCTGTTATTCAACAGGTAGACTGAATTTATCCTGTGACCCGAACTCATGAACCTGAAGGACCTCCTCAACGGGTATTAAATGCAAATACACCACTACTTGGTGTCAGCGGATCTGCAGTGGTTCGTTTTGTAGTTTCACTAGTAAACCTTGATTTCTCTGTACCCCAGTAATATAATGCCTGGATCCACATGAGGCTCCAGCTGCAACGGATGATATGGCCCAATAACCTCCCCATAGAGCCTGGCTGGTACTTCTACCTCTAACTCAGTGTTTAATAGAACTTGGTGTCCAGAGGAGATAGATAAAGACTCAGCATCTTGGAGTGGCAACCCTTGATATTAATATATCTTATGAGGAATGGCCTTGAATCTTTTCTTTTGTTGATGGTAGCACATTGGAATAATACCGTCACTATAAGCGAGGTTGACATGGACCCTATGCACCAGATTCTCAGGTACTCCGCTGGAGGTGAAATAAACTGAGATTCACTGCCCTGAAATTTTAAAGGTCTCCTCTGTCAAATCCCCAACAGCCTCAAAGTCACATGAACGTGGTTCCAATTAACATGTCCTAAACATCATTTGGCAACACTATCGCTGGGGCTACAATGACAATTGACCCAAAATGCAACAGAAGCGCGCTGTACGCTCCCTTAGAGACCGTGTTTTCTGCTCCAGCAGTCCCATACACCATTTGGTGTTCCACATTAGGTTTTAGTGTCAACTTAGCCACCAACTTGATGGAAACTATGTTAACTGAAGCTCCTGTAAATATCATAGCATGGACTGAATCTTGGCTACAACAATGTAACAGTACATACATTCTGAATATGAGGAATCTTGACTGTTTAACACATGGACATACAACGGCTCTTTTTTATCAAGAAAGCTCATAATCCCCTAACCAACTTTGGGGTATTCTTGGATGATAGTGTCAACTGGAAGAGTGACTTTTACTCCACGCAGGAAAGGTGCATCAGAATAGGGGTCCAGCTTGTCAGAGGAAACTTGGTCAAACATTTGACAAGCTTATAGCTTTGGTTACTCCATAGACCCCTTCTCCGCCATATCTTTGGATTGCGCTTGTGTCAATATATTCACCCTTCTAACTAGTTGATGGTATAGGAATGCATCATTGTATGGAGGGATTTCTGCTGGAAATACTAAAATTGTTTCAATTGGGACGTCTGGGGTTGGGATAGCGGAGATAGAGAGTCCCATCTCTAATACACTCTGACTTTTCCCTGGTAGTACTGTTCCTGCTATACAAATGAACCTGACAATTGGGGCAACCTCTTGCCAGGTGCTCAGGGTGGGCGCATTTGAAACAAAGAACCTCATTGGTCTGCATCCTTGATTATTGTAGTTGGCCTCACCAATAATTTGAAATGGGCAATTGGCGTAATTATGCACAGGTTGGTAGTTGAGCAGTTGGCGATAATCAGGTCCTGGGTGGAAGCAGAACTGCTGAGAGTAACTCAGTGGAATCTGACCCAAACAGCTGAATTTTTCCAGGTAGAAGGTTTGATGATGGAAGTGGTATGCACCCACTCTGTATTGAGTGATGGGAAGGTTACAGATAGCCAGTGCAAAAACTGAACAATCTTAAGCAATGGTACGTCGTTGTCCAACATTGGGGTCATTTAATTGTAAAGCTCATGATATGGCTTCACTGCGGAGGTCATTGCAATGTACATGTTGGGTTTGGTTAAAATCACCGCCCCAATTAACATGTGAGCTTCCACTGTAAACCAATCAGCAAACATGATGAGGATTTCATTATGCTGAAACCCAATTGTCAAAAACTCAGCCTTCTGCTGCAACATCTTTTCAGGTCCTCTGAAAAACCACAGAACAGTATCATTTATCTCTTGATAGAAAACGGAACTGTTTGGAAGGTAACAGGTAACTTGGTTGGCGTTTCCAACATCCAAGGTGGATACTAACAGTTTTGCTTTACACCAATTTGAGGCTCCTTCCATTGCAAACTCAAATTGATTAAGGAGCCCATGAATATTCCCATCACAATAAAATGGAGGCAGCTTATCAATACAAACCTCCTGAAAAAGCACCTCCTGACTTTTGAGCACAGCGTCCAAGATGAGTTTGAGTTCAACATATTCCACTGGTGCAGTGTGTCATGCTATCCCCTGTCAAAGCAAGCTGGATATGACATGGCTGGCAACCTAAGAATTTTAACTTTATTGTGATTGATCAATGGCCACCTGTAGTGAGCACCACTATTATAATTTTGGTGGTATAGCAGAGATACGCCAAGGGGCTCTGCACAGGGTTAAGCCCACTGAGCAATAGGACTGGCAATATGAATATCATCATTGAGACAACGTAATAAACTTAATAAATTATTGAGCAATTGCCACAAAAACACTGTTTTATTTAATATAATATTCTAGCAGATACTTCCTGTTCTGCTCGCTCTCTTCTGGTAACAATCTTCCTCCTTCAATTGTCTCATCTCGCTTATATCTCAGAAACTTTGGATGATATTATTTCCTCAGCTTAGCTATTCATTCCACTGTATTCTTATTGATGCTGGCAGAGTCTTCATTCATTAAATTCATGATCGCCTAGTTTGAGGCAATTTACCAACTTATTTGTCGTGCATTAGTATCTCCTAATATCTCTCATTTGGAAGTGATCCAATAACCATCCCTTCTAACCCAATAATGCTTCATCCTAAGGTGCTTGAATAATTGTAACTCATATCAGGATTGGTGGATTCTACCCATTCTGACGTAATGGGCCAGGGCTTTGTTGGGAAGTTGATATGACTGGATGATATGCTACACATACTGGTGGATCAGAGTGAGAATCAAGATGAGTATTGAGATTGACGGAAAAGGTATATGGATAATAATTGACTGGAATGTCGACCATTTGGCAAATTGAGGGAAATTATGCTGAGATTTCGATATAAATGAGAACTTCTAGAAAAGGGAGAACAAATAGGAGACTACCAAGCTGAGGATGCATCTGGCTTGGGGAACTGAGATTTAAAGAGTCATACAGAGGATTGAACATGAGGTCTTTTCCCATGATTAGGTTGTTGCAGATAAGTCTGCGATTAGTATAAAGATTAATAAAGGTCAAATAGGGGTGATTGTCCTTATATAGTTTATTGAGTTTTATTAAAGTCAGCAATCTTCATATCGTCCGATTTTGTTGCTCAGTGGCTAATATCATGTGCTAACTTACTTGCCATAATAAAGCCTTTACTCCAAGAATTAACAGTGGTGCTCACTACAGGGGCAACTGGTCAACTGTAGTTCCTTGACGCTAGGAAAAAATGACAAATTCTCATTCATTTATGAAAATATTAGATTGTATTCTGCGCACATTATGTTGAAGAAGCATGGGAAGCACCTTACAACAAACCAGTACTAATTACTGTAACTGATCCAGGTGATGAAGAAGTTATTGTCAATCTTCAATTAGAAGGCTTTTCTGAGTTGACAGCTGACCAACAAGGTCGCTCCACAAATGTGACCCCTCAGCAGCTGCGGAATATTATGGAATGGCTGTTGCAAGGGTATCAATTATAAGAAGATGAGGCGGGGGAGCATGCCTTGAGTTTGTTTTATAATCAATGAGAAAAAAAACCCCTACGCCTTGTTCATTTCCTATCTGGATGTGACTACAATGGGGTTGTCTCGCCATCTTGGTGTTGGAATTTTAACCAGATGGAATTTTCCAAAGATTTAGCGTTATTTGGGATGATATGGCCAATCCTGGCGGAATGGTTTATTGACTGAATTTCATGTTATTTAATGTGATTTCTGGTTAGTTGCTCCCCAATTTGGGTTGAGCCGAAATAAATATCCCACTGAGTTTGGTAGTAGGTTCAAGTGGGGCCAATCGGTGGCCCTGAATTAGTATAAGGATCACTGGTGACTAATAGCCGAGGATGATCCACTTAATATCAGTCAGCAGAATCAGAGTTTGACGCCAACTGCCATTTGTGGTCAGTTGTGGGATTTCCAGTGGAAAGCCAATGTATTTGCTGTGTATGTTTGCTGCATGTATTGATTATCCAATGTTAGTGGATTCAACAATTATGAGTTCGAGGTGGCCAAGGTTGTTTCTGGTGCCTCATTTATTATCAAGATAAGATGAGAATAGATGTCGGCGAGATGCTGAGATATTCTGAGTCAAGTGAGTGACTGAAGATGTTTCCAGCGCATTGTTATCAACTTAAAGGTTAAATACTAATTCAATGTTTATTTAGATTAATCATTTGTATGGCTCACTGGCGACTTAAGGCTGAGGATGAGCCAAAAACTAATTCGGACATTGGGAAGGATGGAGTGAGAGTGTTGACTCCAGGGAAGAGATAATGTAGAAAAAAAAGTAGTAGAAAAAGAAGATAATTGGTTGGCTGGAAGGACCAGTGGAAGAGCTGATAGGTTGGTGATGGGCTCAGTAGCCTTTTTGTATATAGTATAAATACCTGGCGCTTCCCTTTCAATAAATATCTCCCTTTGCATATTCTACCTTTTGATATAAGCTTATATTTATTTCGTTGGTTGGAGTTTAGGTTAAAGGGGATCCACGGAATGGCATGAGTGACATGACAAGGGGTTAGACAGCGCTGTTAGCCCCAACGCCTAAGGTGAAAAGGCAAGGGCTGACCAGTCTTCATACTGGTTAGCCTGCCAACCAGCAGAGCCCATAGTTAAATTTCTGACACTTGGTACCCACGGAATTGAGGAGTATCTTGTCGCTTATGTGCAACCATCTATTCACCAGCTACTGCGTGTGCTTGCTCGCCACAGTATGGAGATTGGGGATGTAATGCAGATCACTCAAGCATAGCAAAACAATACTTGCCTCCTGCTTGACTGCTTTGATAGCTCTTTTTGGAGGTGCAAGGGGCGCTGGTACATATGGACCATCGTGTTGGGGATGTCCGCCGTCAGTTGGACGTCTTGCTACCACATACAAATCTAGATTTACCCCAGGTAATAGGAGAACTGTTGTATCAGCATGGATTATTGGTGGAATGGATTCAGGACGTAACAATGCTGGGAAGCAATAATGAGCGCTTTATGACAGATCTAGCAGAATGGGCGGATGTGCTTAAAGCTGCAATAGCTCAGCTTAGGGAAAAAGTAACACGATGGAACAATGAGTGGTGGATCATGTCAGTTCCATAGCTGCTGAATTAACCCAACTTTGCATCAAATGGAGTAGTCAGCGGATGACAGATAATGTGCTTATCCTTTGGTTGACGTCCATTAAATATCTCCAGCTAATCCATCGGGTTACATAACTGAAAGTTGTTAGCCATGCTGAGCACAGTCAAGCTTTTCCTCTTCCAATCAGTGAGACAAGAGAGTACGCGGACATGCAAGTACAGATTGATACCCTTCAATGGGCCAACGAGGAATTGGTATGGGAATAAGCCACCCTTCTTAACCAAATAAATGACGCTAATCAACAAGAGGGTACCACTAGCTGGCAGCATAAAAAATGAAGAACATAGTAGAAGATGTCCTCTTGTGACTACAAGCAGTGGAGCAGAAACTGGACGTTGAGCGGAAATTCTGTCAGGAGTTTCAACATCAATATGAGACACTGCAATAGGAATTCCAGGATGGACTGTGTACATGCTATTCAGTTAAAACTGAACAGCTAATCAACAAACATCTTACAGAGTATGCCAGAGCTGGGGGAAGTGGTGCAGTTAGTGGTGATTCGGGGGAAAGATGCTATGGATCAGCTAATGAGTATTCCTCAGGAGTTGCAATGGATTCCCCACGTGGCACTACTCCTTCTGAGTACATTTTGGCGGATTCAATTCTGTCCGCCTGGCTGTATGATAGTTCACAAGGGGTGATTTCCCTAGTCGCTCAGGACCCAATTCGCTTGCTTCTTGCAGCAGGAGCCCAGAGCAAGGTGAAGCTGTTCAAATCAAGAAATTACCTCCCTTCAGTCATGATGGGAATCTACACGGTTATTTTAAGCGATTCAAATTCTGCCATGGAAGGGACTTCTGATTGGCGGAAAGCAAAACTGTTACTGTCCGCTCTAGATGTGGAAAGCGCTGATCAAGTTACCTGCTATCTTACAAATAGCTCAGTATCCTACGAAGAAGTTAAAATGATTGTTATCCGGCTGTTTGGGGGTGCAGCCAAGATGGCCCAACGAAAGGCTGACTTCCTTACTGTACAGTTCCACTGAAATGAGACCCTGTTAGATTTTGCTGAACGTTTCTCAGTGGAAGCACATGTACTACTCAGAGATAACATTTTATCCACCGAGGATGTTGATATAGCAATGACAGCGGCCATCAAACCATTTTGGGAACTACATAATGCTATGTCTTACATTTTGGATGGAGATGTGGGACTTATTCGAATTGTGAACACCTTACATTGACTCTCTGCCACGATCAGTGCTCCTAATGTAGCCCAAAAACCCTCTGCTATCCCCACACCAAACTCTTCAGGATATGGGCTGCAGCGACCGAGCTATCAACCACTGGAACATATTTGTCCATCATACAAATCAGTGGACCCTTTTTGGCATATGTACGCTCCGCCAGTTCATCCACAACCTTGGAACCATACTGTCAATTTTCAAACTGGTCCTTCTGCTGCAAGCTATATATGTGAACCTTTTATGAATACGTGCTTCCAGTGCGGACAAAGAGGGCATTATGAGGGCAATTGCCCTAGCAAACCACAGGTGTATGCGATGCCAATTGAGAAGATCAAGCAGTGGAAAGCTCAAGCGGAGTAGAGATAGGACGCTCTACCTCCGCTAAGTCCAATTAAATTGTCCCTAACAATTTCCAAGCATCTCTTCATGTAGAATTTGGAACTCAATTGGAGGATTTGTTATACCAACAGCTTCCATCAGATACCCCTGCTTCTGTTTCAGAGAGTGAAAAATATTTCCCAAGCTTTGAGTTCCGCCAGGATGTGCAGAAGCCATATGCGTGGCAGATTCTGGAAAACCTGGCATGAGCAACACGGATTCCTTGATGGACGTTACCTCTTTAGTAGGGGTTAGCATAGCCATTCCAGTTGAGAAGATTGCTAATGAGTATCCTCATGTTGACAGGGGCATTTCCTCCTTTGTGAGTAACACAAAGCCTTTGGATGTATACATAATAAACACTGATGGTTCTTGTTACTCAGAATGCACTTACTGCGACATTTTTGTTCAAAACACAAAAATTCTTGCTATCATAGACATGGGGCCCCTGTGAACATAGTTTTGACCAGGTTGTTGACTAAGCTTCTGTTATAACTGGATGTGGATCATTGAGTAGTATATGGGACTGCGGGGACGCATAGAACTGTGTCTAAAGGAGCATATAGCGCATTGCCTTTACAATTTGGGTCATTCTGGGCTTCTGCTCCAGCGGTGGTTCTGCCAAACAACAACTATGACATGCTAATCAGTGCGGCATTTATGAGGAAATTTGGTGTTGTGATAAATATGGCGGAGGAAACTCTTAATATTTTGGGACAACAAATCCCCGTTTATTTTATCTCTTGTGGAATCCCAACGGATCCATTCCACTCTAGTCAAATCAATATAGTGTACAGTGACATAATGATTCCAGTTTAATATCGATGAATGAAGCGGTGAACCAGAGCCCTTCCCAACCAGATTTATGAGTACAAAGGGATTCCACTTTGGGCAGCGAGCTCTTTGAGCCTACTGTCTGGACATCAGTGCATAGTAGAAACTGAGTTCAAAATCAATGTCTTTAAAGGGCTTTATGGGGAAATTATGGCGCCTCACTAGCACTCACGGCTTGGTCCACATGTGGCTCCAGGGCTACTGCTCCCTGGGAGTGTGGAGGTGAAGGTGCTGCTAAAAATTTACAGAAGGAAACAATAACAATCCAGTGGCACCAAAAGGTGGCTTACCTACAATTAGTTCCTATAGAGGAAGTTCACATTATTCATGATTTTGGCTCATGGGAGGATCTCAGACTACTAACAAGCTCATTGTTTGGTGGATTGACAGTGGTTCTGTGGGAAGCACTTACTAGATTATCGACGGAACAGCAAGATAAGGCTATGGCATTATTTGAAAAATATCAGGATATTTTTGCACACAATGATCATGATTTGGGGTGTGCTCAAGGGGTGGTACATCGGATAGATAAAGGGGATCACCCTCCCATTTGATCACAACCTATTAGATGAACAAAAGTGGCGGAAGAGATTGTCTCAGACGAGGTGGATAAACTTATTGCGCAAGGGATGCTAGAACCATCAAAAAGTCTGTGGACATCGCCGGTGCTCATTGTAAAGAAAAAAATTGGCATGAATTGGGTGACTATTGACTATCGCAAGCTCAATTGTGTAACAAAAAAGGTTTCTACCCTCTTCCATGGATTGATGATGCATTGGATTAATTGGGTGGGGCGAATTATTTTTCTGCTATGGATCTGATCTTGGGGTACTGGCAGATTGATTTGTCATTGGCAGAATGGAAGAAATGTGCTACCATCACTACAAAAGGGTTATTTCAGCCAACTCGCATGCCACAAGGTTTGTGCAACACCCCAGCTACGTTCCAGCATGCCATGTATATAATTTTAGGTGACTTGAAGCTGTCCTGAATCTTAGTTTACCTCAATGATATCAATGTGTTCTCACGGACGTTTACAGAGCACCTTGCCCACTTGGAACAAGTGTTCCATCACCTTGCTACCACTAATATCAAAATCAAGCCTTGAAAGTGTCATTTCTTTAAAGAACAATTAGAATACCTCGGGTTCGTAGTGGATTCAAACAGGCTTAAACTGCAGCCAGCAAAGGTTGAAGCGATAAAGCAAGATGACTTGACCTGGTAATAAGCGGGATATTCAAGTGTTTCTGGGGATGTTTGGGTACTACCAACAGTTCATTCCCAACTTCAGTTGCATTGAAGCCCCACTTTTCGAGTAGTTAAAGAAAAGTGCATCTTTCAATTGGACAGAAAAATGCCAGAATACATTCAATATGTTGTGAACTGTGTTAGCAAGTGCACCCATTTTGCAATACCCCAACTTTGACAAACAGTTCATAGTACAAATGGATGCATCCCTCTCTGCTATAGGGGCAGTCTTATCCCAGAAAGATGACAAAGGCATGTATCATCCTGTCACATTTTGTAGTTAAAGCTTGAACTGCCATGAAAAAAACTACATCATGACCGAGTGGGAGTTTTTTGGCAGTGATCTACGCTTACAAACAGTTTCAGGTATGTCTACATGGGGTAATATTCTAAGTAGTGACGGATCACGCTTCCTTGAGTTGGCTGCAGAATCTGCATGAACTGGAAGTATGGCTCACGCGTTGGGCACTAAATCTCCAGGAATACGATTTTGAGATTATACACCATCCAGGAGCAAAGCATCAAAATGTGGATTGTCTTTCCTGACAGCCAATGGTTGATATCATGGCAGATTTGGCTGACATAATGTATAAAGAGATGGTGGCGAACAGTACCATGATGAGCCACTGCAGGTGATCAAGGTATTAGATGGGCTCAGGAAGGGTACTTTTTTACGTGAGGGGAAACTATATAATTGGATTAAAGACTCAACGCTGAGTTTCCCTAAACCTTTGGCTAGACCTGCAATTATTATAGATGCTCATTGGGCTGTAGGACATAGATTGTGGAAAACGTTGGAGTTTTTGCAACCTCATTACTACTGGGAGAGCATGCATTATGACATATTGGAACGGTTAGTTGTTGCTATCAGTGTCAGGTGGAAAAGCCATTCTGCAAGAAGACCACATACCAGCTGGTTAAGCCCCAGTTCACCTGGCACACCGTTTCTATTGATGTAGTGGGACCTCTGCCAACTAGCGCCAATCGATTCAAGTATATAATCGTCACCATTGATCATTTGACTCAATGGGTGGAGGCCAGGGCCATTAACGACCTGGGAGAAGTCACCACTGCCAAGTTTATTATGGCGTGCGTTATACAGTGACATGGCTGCTCACAGTTCATTCTAATGGACAACGGAATCAAATTTCACTTCACACATCCTGCTGAAGTTGAACAAGTTGATGATGATCCGTGGGGTTTTGACCACCCCTATCATCTGGAATCAAATGGAATGGTGGAACGGGTCAACAGAACCCTAGTGAGCATACTCCATAAATTGGTCAAGGATTGACCCTTGGAATGGAGTGCCCTCCTACCTACAGCTGTGTTCGTGTATATTATCAGCTACTATTTGTCCTCTGATAAGAGCCATTTCCAACTGTTGCATGGTTGACATCCAGCTCTGCCTACCTTGCTTTACTCGTGTGTAGAGGACACTGGTGGTGTGGACCTCAGTGATATTTGAAGACTCTTATGGATACATTGATCAAGCTATAAATGGAAGCCTACTCTACCAGTTTGGCCAAGAAGATTCATGATCAGGCAGATGATCAGAAGAGACAGAGCGGACTTTCACTGTTCACTGTAGGAGACCATGTCTTATTTCATGACCAGCACGGATTTGGGCGGATAAACAAGATCTCCAACATCTGGGCTGGGCTGTTTAAGATAATTGAGAATACTGGAATGGATGTCTACACTATTAAGGAACCTGCGGGGGTTGGATTATCAACCAAGTCCACACAAAGTTCCTTTGAGCATATAAGTAGTAAGAGCATATCATCCAGTCAAAGGTTGGGTAATGTCAGGAAGTTGATATGATTGGATGATATGCTATACATACCGGTGGATCAGAGTGGGAATTAAGATGAGTCTCAAGATTGATGGAAAAGGTATATGGATAATAATTGATTATAATGTCGACCATTCAGCAAATTGAGGGAAATTAGGCCGAGCTTTTGATATAAATGAGAACTTCTAGAAAAGGGAAAACGAATATGGGACTACCAAGCTGAGGATGCATCCAGCTTGAAGAACCGAGATTTAAAGAGTCATAGGGATTGAACAGGAGGTTTTTTCTTGTGATTATTTTGTGCAGATAAATCTACGATTATTATAAAGATTAATAAAGGTCAAATAAGGGTGATTGCTCCATATAAAACTTACCAAGTTTTATATGAAGTTGACAATCTTCATATCGTCCAATTTGGTTGCTCAGTGGATAATACCCTGTGCTAACTGACTCAGTGGAATCAAGCCTTTACGCTGATAATTAATAGGCGTATCATTCATTCATATCAGAATTGCAATAATACAAGAAGCCCTCATGGCAGCAGCCTCCTGCTTGGGTGCCCTCATTTTTTTGGGACTTCCTTTAGCAGGGGGTGATGTGACAAAATTGTTTAAACTGGCATCCCATTTTAATTTATAATTTCAGCTTCTGTTTTTTAAGTTAAAACGCCTGAGGGGATTTCCAGCTGAGATTGGCTTAGCATCAGGGTTGTGCTCTCCCTGAGCCATTCTTTAGGCTCAAAAGAGCCTAAAGTATGTCTGGGGGAGGGCTCTTCAAAGGGAGACCTTAAAAGGTTGAGCCTGTGCCATTCTGAACCTCAGTTTGGAATTTTACATCTTCCTGTGTCGTTTAGGCCCCATGCCTTACCTGAATGTCATGACGTGACAAGGTTTTGTCTCAATAACAAATTCTTAGGCTTATAGGGCATTGGTCCTCCCTAGTTTCTCTGTCTTTTTCTTGTTTCACTCTTTACATCAGAGAAACTCTGGGAATCGCATCACTCACTTTTTTATTTATGTTAAATAAAGATAAATGGTTACTTTGGGGGTTTGCAAACTCTCTTACCTGCCATTCTTTTTTGACATTTGAGATTTCCCCAAATTTCTAGGGTTAAAGAAAAGTTGGTATTATCCAACCCTAACAGCTTACCTTAGGGGTCCAACTTGGCTGTTGGACCTAATTGAACTGTGATTTACTCTGATGAATTTCAGGCATCTGACAAATGGAATCTGGGTGGTTCCATTTATTACAGCATGGTGCTATAGTCACCTCAAGATGTAGTACTATGTAGGCCCGCCATCCTGTAAACCTTATTATGATCTACGTTGGGGGCAAGCCTTAACTTCTTCACAAATTTTGTGGAAACAATACTAGTTGGAGCCCCACTACCAATGATGGCCCGAACACTTACTCAATTCACCCAAATATCAGCATAAGTGCAATAAGAATAGGAAGAGATATTGTTTACTTGATAAATGGCGGCATCATTTGCTGAATCAAAGGTTTGCAAAAGCTGTTTTGCTACTTTGGGGAATCGTTCCTTGATGGTAGCCATGAGGATCAAAATGTTATAGTTGTTCAAAGGGCTACCAGCTTTCATGTGCGCTGTCAGGGCTTGCAGCTTATTCAGATAGGATTGGCCAACCTTTCAATCACTTTGGGCTCAGGGTCCTTTCTTGCAAGCAGGTAACCGCAAAAACATGGTCAAGGGGAACATGAGTGAAGGTGGAGGTAGACTAATCCATGTCTACTTTGCCAAATCTTTTCCAAATCAGGATAGCTGTTTATCCATAGGGAAAACCACATTAATTCTGTCAGGTTTAATGTGGAAGAACTACAGATATATGGCCATATTTTCCACACTTATAGCAGATAACCTGATTTTGCATGTTGTTTTTGTGGAGTTTTTAAAATGAAAAAACTTGACCTTCAGTGTTGGCATCCACTCATTCTTTATTGGGGGATTTCCCCTCATAACCCTTAGTAGCAGTGTTATTGTTGTGAAAGCTCTTGCTGGGGGCACGAAAGGTGGCCCCACAACTCGAAGAAACTAAAACATTTGAGCTGTCTCATATCTGCAGTCAGCACAGGGATCATGGCGTAATTTTAGCTCTTAATTTCCTTGCAGCGCTGACTTCATGGCTTTTTGAGCGTTGAAATCAGTCAATGCTCCAGCACTCATAAGTATCTGTGTTTTTTATAGAAGTGACTGGCGAAAGTTTTGACAAACTCATCTCTTCATAATTGAATGCTGAGGAACACTTGTTTCCAGTTGGAGAGGTGTTCTGGACTGTTGAACTTCCCTATGATTGCAACTTTTTCTTCTGCATAAGTCCATTTACTGGTGGTTAGATGGGGCGGAATGATATTCTGGCTCACTTTATCAAGGCATTTGTCAGAATTTCACCGAATTCTCATATCTCCAAAAAATCCACTTCATCAATTCCTCTGACATCATCAGAAGGAGCAAGCAATATATCACAATCTATCAAAGTTAACAATCAATCTAATCTCAATCAATTGATTGAAGATTCAATCACGCAGAGATTAATTCACTCTGATAGATTATGAACTCTAAAGAGATCTATAAATATTCCCTCTTTTCAAAAATAAAAATTAGGTCAAATTATAACCTGTATTTTCATTTAAATAAATTGCCTTTTTGGAGAATCTGCCCAGTGTAACTTTGAGATTAAACCTGCCCCATTTAAATGTAATTTAAAACTTCCAGACTGGTACTCACTACAGGGGCACTCTGAGTTATGCACCAGTGACATTGTCTATCACCATTATGGATTCTCATTTTATGCCTATGAAGCTCAAGACCAAGAGCAAGGCAGCATTTTACGATGGGTACGTTCAACTGGAGCCCAAATCCCAAGACTACCCTCCACGTTGGAATTTTGGCCAACTTGGAATTTTTGGTCCTAACTTAGGTTTTACCTCAGACTTTCAAATACCGCCTGAGGCTTTACAAAATTTTATTAATCAATTTCTTGAAGGAGCCTTAATCCCTAGAATTCATTTATCTGATCTTGATCTAATGCAGTACCTTCTATATTGCGGGAAGTGCTTCAAACCTATCAAATGCCAGGAGTTGGCTTGAGCAATACTTGCACCAACTCGTGCACCCTACCTTATACCATTTATTACCTGTAGTTGGAATGTACCACCAAGGGATGCTCAATTTACTAGAAGGTATCCAATCCTTGAATAATTATATTTCCAAATTTTTCAAGTTGGCCTCTGAGTTTAGCCAAGATAATCGTGATGCTATCATTAGTAATTGGGCCTTCCTCAACAAAGTACATCAGCAACTCATTCAGCTCGATCATGGGATTTCCAATTTTGTTGATGTACAGTTTCCCAAGAAAGTTCAGGAGATTCAGAGAGAATGGAGAGAGGGTATTTCCCAACTCTCTGAGCGTAGTCAATCAATGGAGGAGGAACTTAAAACCTGTCTCTTCCAATTGGAACAAATGTACTTAGGAATTCAGTTCTGGGTTAATGAAGTAGAGAAAGCCTCTGGGAATATGGGCCCTCCTGGGGTTGAAGGACCTCGTGGGCCACCTAGGGGTGTAGGACCACGTGGACCTCCCAGAGCTGATGGGCCCCGTGGACCCCCAGGGAGTTTAGGGCCTCAGGGACCCCCAGGCATAGATGGACCTTGGGGACCACCAGGCGCCGATGGCCACTCAGGATCTTACCAGCAAATTGACTCTCTCTTGAACATGATGAACCACTTGCGTAACAGTTCTCTAAATTGACCAAAGAGTGTAACCTAACCCCTGATGGGGTACCAATTTATCCCCTTTTGTCGCTTCAATCATTATCTGACAAATTGATCGATCTGGGAAAATGGACCAAGGATACTGATATTTTACTACATGCTTGTGAATCAAAAGGGGAACTGCTCCAAGCAAAAATTGAGACACTGGAACTCAAGTACAATGCTCAGCAGGAACAGATTTTTGGGCATTCCCGCTCATTAGATGAGAAAGTAAGCATGCTGTTCTGAACCATCGGATTAGTGAAGTTTGTACTGAAGCTGTTGGTCCTTACACTCAATTTTCTTCTCAAGTTTCTGATTCCACCTCTTATGTTTCCACTCAATCAGAACAACCTGGAGTGCATATTTTGATCACCAATGCTCCCATGAGTTTCAAGCCAGTATTCAAGGACAAATACTCCCCAGGGGAAGGCAGCATTATTTCCTTTCTCTATCTTTATGAGAAGGCATTAAGTGAGGCCACGGATCACCAAAAAATGAATTACTTGCCTAATTGCTTTACTGATTGGCTCAGGATATTATGGTTCCCTTTTTAATGACTTGCTCTACTTGGTCTCAGGTCAAAGAAGCGTTGATCAAAGAATTTGGGAGTGAGCAAACCTTATCCTCGCAAAAGCAGGCTTTTATGGGTATACAGCCCCACTGAAATGAATCTATCAAAGACTTTGCTCATTGGTTCTATCAGGAAGCTCAAACTCTAGTAGCATGTGGTAAGTTAAACTTGGACAATGCAATTACTGCAGTTCTGCCAGCTTTTACTTCCAGGACTCAAATGCAAGTTTATCTAATCAGTGTAAAAAAGAATTTTTGAAGTATTTTGGACATTGAGGAGGCCTTATTGGAATTGCCTCCTCAATTCTCTGAAAAACCCCTTGTTTATGAGTCTCCTAGATCTAGTCGCCCCAAAGTCTACGCCATGCCTGAGAACACTAGGGTGATCCAGTGCAATTACTTTCATCGTTATTTCCATACTGAGGATCATTGTTTAAAAAGGAAGCAGATCAGAAGAAGAAAAGAGATAAGTCCAATAAGATTTTCCACCTTGATAATGATATGAGTGCGCAGCAAGAGCATCAAAGTTCAATTGAGTGTAATAAAGACAAACATTCTTCTTATTCCTTGCCCTCCTTATTGGCATTATCCTCTCAGTTTGGAAGCACCATTACCCATATTGACTTCCTAGTGAATCAAGTCAATGCCTAAGCTATCATAGATACAGGATCCCCGGTGAATGTTGTCTTGTCAAAATTGGTCAAACGGATTAAATTAACACCCAATATTTCTCATTATGAAGAATATGGCACGGCTGGACCTCAGAGTACTCGGTCTATTGGAGCTTTTTTGTCTTTTCCCCTTAAAATTGGGAAATTAACCTTTACCATCCCAGCCATTGTAATCAATAATTTGAGTTATGACTTACTTTTGGGGACTCAATTTTTATGAGAATTTGATAGAATTATCAATTACCTGACTCGTCGTTGTCTCTCTTGGTGTATAGAGTTCCCTTACTTTTATCTGATCATGCTTCCACCCAACGTCGGTTATGTCTGCTAGAAGGTTCCAAAAGGTCTTATTCACTTCAATATCATGTTGGGGATTCTCACGTAAAATTACCCCCTACATCGGCGGATATTGAAGAGGGGATTCCTATTTTCTCCCCTGGGAAATTAGTTATTCTGCCAAAATCACAAGTAATTATTAACACTTCTTTGCATTTTTTGATTCCTGAGGGACATTTGTTACAAGTCCAAGGCACTTTCAATCCTTCTGCTAAAGAGCTCTTGCCTTGTCCTGGAGTATTGGATTATGCTTATTCAGGATCATTATCTTTCCTACTGGCGAAACTTACCAATGAGCTGAAACTGGTAGATCGAGAGAATCCAATTTCTTATGTCAAGTTACTGCCTCTATCTTGTATCTATGATGTTAAACCCTTCGGGAGTCTACAAGACTTTGGATTAGAAAGTGATCAGGAAATCCTTAATGTGGGTCCTGCTATCGGAAAACACCTCTCTAGTGAACAGGAAAAACAAGTACTTCAATTGTTAGATGAATATTCCGACATCTTTGCTAAGCATACTTATGATTTTGGGAAGATGAAAGGAGTAGTGCACACTAGTGAAACTGGTGATCACCTTCCTATATATGCGAATCCCTATCATAAATCTAAAGTAGAAGAAGCCCAGGTTACCAAGGAGTTGCATCAATTGTTAGAGGCTGGATTATTAAAACCCTCCAATAGTCCTTGGGCATCCCCATTGTTTTTGGTTAAGAAGAAAGATGGTTCTCATTGAGTCATGATGGATTATTGTCTATTGAATGCTATTATTTGATGGTATTGTTATCCCTTAACTAGGATTAATGATGCTCTTAGTTTGTTGGCTGGATCCACCTATTTTTCAGTCATGGACTTAGCAAGTGGATAATGGAAAATCGAGTTATCACCAGAAGATCGTGCCAAGTGTGCCCTGATATTGAGTGAAGGGTTGTTTGAACCAACTCATATGCCTTAAGGACTAAGCAATGCCCCAGCAACCTTCCAAAGGGCCATGGACAGTATACTACAGGATCTAAAGCTTACTTGTGTTCTGGTATATCTTGACAATATTATCATGTTCTCCAAAACTTTTACTGAGCATTTAGACCATCTAAAAGAAGTTTTCAGCTAAATTTGGGGCTCTTCTTTAAAACTCAAACCCTCCAAATGCTTATTCTTTCAAAACAAAATGGACTTTTTAGGACATCAGGTCTCGGCTAAAGTGATTCAACCCCTCTCAGACAAAGTTCCAGCCATCCAACGATTGCTCCTCCCTCTTTTTAGTACTAGATGGTCCCAATGCCTCCTCCCTCTTCTTTACAGGATAATCAAGTCTTTCTTGGCATGGTTGGGTATTACCGGCAATTTATTCCCAACTTTGCTGATATGGCTGAACCCTTATTTCACCTGCTGCAAAAAGGAGTGTCCTTTGAGTGGGGGTCAGCTCAAGAACAGTCATTCAATTCTCTGCGTACTGCCTTGATCAAGGCACCTGTTCTAATTCAACCCCAATCTGATAGGACTTTCTTTTTACATACTGATGCAAGCAATGTCGCTATTGGGGCTATCTTATCTCATTGTGATGAAGAGAAGAATGAATATCCTGTTGCTTACTATAGCAAAACTTTTTCAAAATCTGAATGAAATTATAGTGTTACTGAGCGGGAATGTTTGGTAGTAATTTTAACAATCAAGCACTTCTATCCCTTCTTATATGGTAACCATTTCACTTTTATTACCGACAATTCCTCCTTATGATGGTTGCAGAATATGAATGATCCTGATGAGAGGTTGGCCCGTTGGGCTTTAAGGTTGCAAAATTATGATTTCTCCATTGTTAATTGCTCAGGGGCTTAGCACCAAAATGCTGATGGGCTGTCCCAACTGCCCATTCTGACCTTGGAACTAGAAAAGAAGAACGCTTATACAATCTTATTGGAAGACCTGAGTTATGGGAGTGAGAAACTGAAGAGGATTGAGCCTTTCTAAAATCAAATACCAAAGATACTATGATTCAAGATGGAGCTTTGTATAAGAAAGTCAAATCTAAGTGGTTGCCCTTCCTACATCCCAGCTCTAGATTTCACGCTGTAATGGAAGGTCATTAACAAGTTGGTCATAGCGGCTTAAAGAAGACTCAAGAATGGTTGAAGACTCGATACTATTGGAACAACATGACTGAGTTCATTCGAGAGACCCTTGACTCATGTCTTATCTGAAAAAGCCATGGAACTACCAACCCTACATATCAACATCAAGTATTCCCCGACTAAGGCATTTGAGGTGGTCAGCATTGATGTTGTAGGTCATTTTCCTCGGGGATTGCATGGCCATCAGTATATCATTATGGCTGTTGACCAATTTACCAAATGGGTTGAGGCATTTTCATTGCTACCCCTTCAGCTAATACTACAGCGTTATTCCTATATCAACATATCATTTCTCAACATGGGTGTCCCAAGGTCCTTATATCAGATAATGGGACTAACTTCGCCTCGCAACTTATACAGGAGCTATCCAAATTATTTAACACTACTCAGCAATTTGTTGTCCCATATAATCCATCTACAAATGGAGCCATTGAACGAGTTGATGGGACCCTGGTATCGATTCTAAGAAAGATGGCATTCACTGACCCAACTCAGTGGAATTTCATTTGCCTAGTGCTTTGTTTGCTTATCAGATAAGCTACCACTGTATTATCAAGATGTCCCATTTAAGTGTATATATGGGCGGGATCCTTCAGTCCCTTCTAGTGTTCAGACAATCTTTGAGGAAATCATCCCAGGAAATTCCTATTTAATTATGAGGAATTTGGCTGATGAGATTATCCATATTCAGGCTCAATCAATGAATTCAATTGAAACTACCACATGAAAAAGAGACTCTAAGGAGCAATCAACACAAACCCGTCTTACCCAAATACCAGTTTGGGGATTACATTATGTACTATCATTCTCAGCCTGGTGGGTGGACTGAAAAGTTGGGAACTAATTGGTCTGGTCCCTATAAAGTTATATTTTGAAAGTGATTAGAGTATTCGATTGTTCATATTGATACTGGTATAGTGGTAAACCATATTTATCCTAGGTTTTATTAAGTCATCCTCCACCGCGATCAAATCTTGAGGGGGAAGTGTCAGGATTTCACCAAATTCTCATATCTCTGAAAAATCCACTTCATCAATTCCTCCAACATCATCAGAAGGAGCGAGAAATATATCACAATCTATCAAAGGTAACAATTAATATAAATTCTGATCAATTGATTGAAGACTTGATTGTGCAGAAATTAATTCACTCTGATAGATTATGAACTGTAAAAAAGCCTACAAATATTCCCTCTTTTCAAAAATAAAAACTAGGTCGAATTATAACCTGTATTTTCATTTAAATAAATCATCTTTTTGGAGAATCCGCCCAGTGTAACTTTGAGATTAAACCTGCCCCATTGGAAGTGGAATTTAAAACTTCCAGAGCATTTGATTACAGTACCTGCCTTCTGGTGATCCCTGCACCCCACCATGATCATCTTGAACAACTTGAGGAACGCCATGATAATGTTTCTCTGAAATCTGGAAGTTTTGGAGTTACCCAAAGTTCCATGGTCTCAGGGGGAATGCTGCCAATTTTTGGCTGCAGCTGGCGGTTTGCACAGAAGATAGAGCGTCATATGGGGTAAGCTTCTAGGGTTCTTTTAACTTTTTGTAGAGTTCCTTGACTAGAATCATTGGAACTGTCATCCCAGATGTAAAACTTTTTTGAGCAAGTCAGATCTGCTTTTTGGGATTTTTATGACCACGGCCAATGTCCCCTTCTAGCTTGGATAAATGATCAGCGATGGTTTTTACCACTTATTGCAGCCAAATTTCCATGCCTTCATTTTTTGTTACTTGCACCATAGTTCCTCCAGTTCCTTGGTAATCTGGCGGAGTTGGTTGGTGTTAATATCCGTGGTATTTTACTAAAACATGGCTTAAATGTGCCTCAATTATGTCTGAGCCCTGCTTTATCCTAATACTCTCTATTGCGGCAGCTTAGCCCATTAATTCGTCTTCTTGATTCTGAGATATAAGAATCTAAAGCCATAACTTTGAGTCCCAATGACTCAGTTCATATTCCCTTACCTTAGCTTTGTTGTAAGTCTTCATGTCACTGACTAACAGGTGTAGCTTTGAAACTTCTTCCTTAAAATCTTTATGCTGCTTTATGAGATAGTGGATAAACTCAAACATCTTTATAGTGTATTCCATTCCCACATATTTAGGTCTGCAACCTTAGGAGTTCTGCACGCTTCAACCTCAACTATGCCAATCTTCTTTTTGCTCAACTGTTCTCCACTAATTCTCTTGATTTATTAACTTATGGACAACGTTGGCCCAGAACCCCCCTGTAGTGAGCACCACTTGTTGAAAAGTATCACTGCACAGGTTTGTAAGGATTTAATCCTCAACTAATAAAACTCCTTGTATGACAACAAGGAACACAAATATTAGTCAATAAAGGTTCTGTTAACATTTTTGACCATCTTTCACTATAATATCTAGGCACTTCCATCCTAAACCAACTACTATTAAAATGTAATATTAAAAAGAACACGTTTCTATTATGGATAATATCATAGATGTTGAAAAATCCCTTTTTCGGTGACAATGGGCTATTCTGGTTGGCAGGCCAACCAGTATGAAGACTGGCTGATCCTTGCCATTTCACCTTAGGTGGCGGGTAAGCAGCGCCAGCTGACCCCTTGGCGTGCCACCCACGCCATTTTGGGATCCCCCAGCCTAACCCCCAACCCATAAGAATAAATACAAACTTATAATAAAAGGTAGATTAGGCAAAGAGAGATGTTTATTAAGAAGTAAGTGACAGGTATTATCACAAAAGGGCTATTGCTCCCATCGCCAACCTATCAGCTCATGGCTGGTTCTTCCAGTCAACCACTCTCCCTTCTTCCCATTGTGCTTACTATCTTTCAGGCGTCAACCCTCTCGCCCCATCCTTCCCAATGACTGAATATTAGCTTCAGATCATCCTCAGCATTCAGTCGCTGGTGAGACATATAGTTTATAATATAAATAATATTGAATCTGAATTTACTTGGCAAATATGCGCAAAACTATCTTTGGTCACTTGGTAAACTTGGGATTTCTTAACTTCTTGCCAATGACACATTTTGACTTGTCATATTCAATTGTTTGGGGAATCGCCTTCCTCAGATGATATTGATTATTAAATTAGGCGCCAGAAATATTCTCAGCCGCCTTGAACTCAGGATTGTTGGTTTCTGCCAACATTTGATAATTAATATAACTGATCATCTTCAGCTACTAGTTGCCAGTGGTCCATATACCAATTTGAGGCCATTAGTTGGCCCTGACCAACACTAACTTCCAATCTTGGCGGAATACTAGATTTGGCTTAACCCAATTGGGGAGCAACAATCAGCAATTATACTAATAATCACAAAATCCAGTCAATAAGCCATTCCGCCGGGATTGACTTTTTCATCCAAAAAATGGTAAATCATTGGAGGAATCCATCTGGCTAAAATTCTGACAATAGTTATATAGTTTTCTGGCTCTCTACTGCCCACCTCTTGGATCATCAGCATATGCTGCCAGGGAATAGCTTTGCATTCATTGACCTGCGGCTTTGGCATGCCATTGGTCAGAACTCAGTGAACTCAATTTCCCAGGATAGGCGACCTTACCCTTGAGCTGGTGAATTATTGGGAATTATCCCCAACAGAATAAGGAAGTCTTTTTATTTAATTGAGGTAAGCTGACTAGGGGATGGACATTACCGAACTAAAACTAAAAAACAAAAAAAATAATGATTCAAACAAAACGCCCAAAATGGACGGATCAATTGAATCATACCTAACAAAATATCCAACCAGGTGGGCAGCAAATACCGCTATCCCTCCATGGTGGATGGGAAGGGGGATTGGGGGCTCCTCTTCAGCCGCATCCATCTCATCCCAGAGTAGGATGTGTGTTAAGGCAGATAGTAAGGGTGTGGGGGCATTGGCGGTATGGGGTTAATATTTTTGATGACTGGAACTTCCAAATAAGTGCCAGCCATCATAATGCCAACGATGTATTTGGCCAAAGTGTCTTCAGCTTTGAGGCGGGCGTCTGGGAGTTTAATGATTGTGGCAATGTTGTTTTGGGTTATTTTTGCTTTCAGATTCCGTGCTACTGTTACCACGTTCTGGATGGCTTCAGTGACGTTTTTGTGTAACGTTTTCATATTGATCTTACTTTGTGTGGTAAGATTTTGGGGATAACAGGAGGTGGAATTCCTCCTGCTAGTGCAGCCACAGATTTGGTGGAAGCTTTGTGGAGTGGACGGCAATCTGGTGTGGCGACTGCTTCTACTGCAAGCAGGTGGTCGCTGTAGAACAGTTTGGCGTTAGGTTGTGGGACATATTTCTGAGGTGTAAATTTTGCATCCCATTCTGCGTTACAGAGCCGCTTGACTTTCAGCAATGGTTCCTCAACGACGTTACCTGATTTTTCAATTTTATCCAATAATTCCCATGGGTTTTGGTTGAATTAGATTGGGGAATCAGTGTATGGTTGAGGTTTGTTCGTACATTTGCAGAAGCATGGTATCAAACTGGGATCTAATCTGATGTTTGATTGGATGAATTATTTATGGCATTGGGGTGGGGAGGAGGCTGATTGATGGCTGCAGGTGTAGCTGCAGCAACAGGCTTTGGGAGTGGGGGAGGTAGGATTGTGCCCCATACCAGAAATTGTACAGGGTGGGCATCAGATTGGAGGTCAGCGGATGAGTCATCCAATCCATCTGAAGTGGTTGAATAGGGGCACTTGCATTTCGAGTGGTATAACTCAAAACATGATAGAAAAATCATCCACCCACCCTCAACATGGGCCCAAAATGGATGGTCGGGCACTGAGGGAATAATGGTGCGTGGCAGAATTGCCACCACAATTTTATTAAATTCAAGGCTTATCATGGCATATGCCTGAGGCCCAGCAAGTCATGTGGTCCCATTTGGGACCACAAATTTTAAGATGGGGTTGGAGCCATAGGCTGCCAAACTGTCCATCAGCTCCTGGTGGAGCACTTCAGGGGGAGGTAGGTGGGCAGGCCAGAAAACTGGGCCACCAAAGTGGTGTCTGCTGGGAGCCGAGTCTGAGTTGTGGGGAGAGGGTGCCCTGGAATACCAGGGGCACAGTTGCTGCAGTGGCATCATCAGCTTTGCAGGTGAAGCTGAGGTCAAAGTACCCCTTGTAGGGGCAGAAATCAATAAATTTGGTGGGTATCATCACCGCCTATGCCATTTCAATAATGGCTTGGTCGTGGTATGGGAATAGTTTCCCATATTCAACCCTTAGGCCATAGCACATGTTGCTCCAGGGGGAGCACTAGGGGGCAGCGTGGTACCGCTTGGGTACAAGCAAGGTGGGCGTCCAGGTCCTTGGGCGAAACAAATTGGCTCATAGGCTTGGATTGACTAGGTGAACCAGTCCTAGCGCATTTTCCTGCCAGACAGAAAACAGCAGGGGGAGTTTTGCTACTGCCTCATACTGGAGCAGCTGGCGGAGAATCCGAGGACATCAGAGAAAAACTACTATGGGCAAATTAAAATTTGTTTTTTTTTTAAATTTGTGTAATTTGGCTTGGAAAGTTATGCCAAGCGGAAAGAAAAGTCAGAATAAGGAAGTCTTAATCGTTGAATTAATCATAAAAATCATCTCAGAGCTTCCTTCCTCAGAAGACTAAAATCATCAACACTAATTGAATTTTTTGGGGATCATCCCTGACTGATTCACTAGCATCAGAACACATTGGAAAAAAGCATAATCTGGTCACCTCAACAGATGCTAAGTTATTTGATGTGAGAAATTATAGCTTACATTAGGGATGGGACAATATGATTAACCCATGACCCTCAAAACTTTGATCCTTAAACCCATCCACAACTGGGGCCTCATGTCAATACCCTGGAAGCTTTAAGGTTGATCTGAAGGGTTGAAACAACTAACAATTTTTAAATTAGGGTTCACTCCATCTCTTTCTTTAAGCAGAAAGTTGCTTCAACTACAAGCTGTATTATTATTATATCATTCCAAAGACAGCGTTTTTACAAGGTGTACGAGGGATATACTCACTAGTTATTATTTGCTCTGTTCTAAGAACAAACTGGTTATGACCTGAAGATGGCTAGGTTGTAGCGATATAAATTTTCAACTCATACTCCAATATCATACCAAGGCAGGTTGATGAAATATTTAATTATTTTATAAAAGGTAAATTTGGATATTAAAGTGAATCTGCAGCATGTCATATGTACTAAGGGTGAAATTTTCAGGGTATCTATCTTAATATATATAAGAATCATTGTATGTATGTGAAGGACATACTATCTCTTTAAAGAATGAACCAAAAACCAAACCTGGCACAAATATAAATTTAGGGTTGGTTGTAGGCTATTTTTCAAAAGATTATAATGATTTTTAGTATAAAAAAGTTTTATATAAGGTTGAAAAAATCTAATATTCTAATAGCAATCATATACCATTTTGGCTGAGCGTTTTGCTTTTATTCATTTAGTATGATAAGTTCATAGGTTTTGATGCATGGTTGGTAGTTTTTAGTTGATTTAAAATTCAACAATTAGTTTTTGATGAGTAGTGGTTGGTAGATTAAGGTTGAGTTTGATAGTTTAATGTTTTCAGGTAATTAATTGATAGTTATGTAATTTGATTTTTATTTAACCAAGGCAAGCCGACCATGGGACAGGCATTATTGAAGTATGTGTGGAAAGGGAGGGGGAAGCGAAGGTAGGTAAAATTGGGCACCCTGGGGTACTCAGGTTACCCCTGTTGCCAGCGGGACTGCCATGTATGGGGGTAGGTGCGCTACTCTGAGGGGGTTTCCCCCACTATGGAGCAGGTGTGAAGGAAGGGGTCTGTGTGGAGGAACCAGAGTGGGAACCACTATTCTATGAGCGCCTGTTGCCTTGGCCTCATATATCCATAGAGCCAGGCTTGGAAGTGCTCTAATAAGTGGACGTGGAACCTGTTGATAACCCCATGGATGGTTGAAGCCATGACCTTGAACGCATCTAAGGCAATGGTGTGGATTGTCAACATTGCTATGGGTATCATTAGGGAGCGGAGGGTAGATGGGATTAGAGATTTGAATGGGAGTGCGAGGAGGCTCTTTGAGATAGAAATTTCTGCTCGTTTTGGAGCTTGAACAGGCGCGCGACTTCCCGCCATATGGCTTTGGTTGGGGGCATGTTTCTAGGCGGTGGTATAAGGATCCCTATCTTCCACATACTGCACAGTTGTGTGGAGGAGTTGAAGCGGTCCGCCATCCTATAGGTCCTTCTCAGACAGCGCCAGGCGTTTGCTCTTATCCTTGGCTGTAGGAGTGGGTGGTGTGTCATTCTCCACACTGCCTTCTGTGTGGTTAAGTCGTAGGGAATGTCCAACGCATCTAGGTATTTGATTCTAGCAATGGTTGGGGTCGTAGCAAGCATGTCTTTCTGGGTCTCTTAATCTATAGTGGGAGCTGGGTCGTCCCCTTCCCTGCACAGTGCCAGTGTTCTCTACGGTCCATCCCATGTGGCGAATGGCTCAGAGGATGCGTTTGAAGTGAGGAGGGTTCCATGCGGGCCTGTTGCAGTAGGGCGTTTAGCAAGGTATGATAGTAGTCTGGGTGGGCTATGTGGGTTGGTTATTTTAAGTGCCTGCGCGAAGTTAGTCCTCGCTGCCCTGGACCAGTGTTGCTGTGGGAGGTTTGGGGCAAGGACTTCTTTTATCCAGGTGCCCAGGATGCGGGTGGCGTGGTTTTCAAAATCTGTTAGTCCCATGCCTCCGCTGGAGCGTGGGCCAAAGAGTGTTTCCATCCTTATGGGTGGATGGGATCCAGGCCACAGCCAGCCCTTAATGAGTGCGCGGATTGAAGTTATGAAGGTGGGTGAGAAGGCGATTGTGTGGGCAGGGTACCATAGTATTGGGAGGATGAGCGAGTTAGCAACTTTAACTCGTCCTGTTAATCCTGGGGTTCTTCCCTTGAGGGAGGCGACGCGTTTGGATACCAGTTGTAACAGGTTACTTTCCATTGTCTCATTAGAATATCCCCCTGATTATAGCCAGATTCCAAGGTGTCGGACAGGAGTGGTAGTGGGTGGTGTTGTAAAGGGTAAAATGATTGGGTTTTTTCTTCGTGTGTTGGTATGAGGTTCTGATGTTGTGGCCCAATTGTTTGTGTATTTGCCTAAGAGAATTAGTTCTTTTTTTCCTTTTGTTGAGCGATGCATTGCTCACCATGGATTATTCCTCTAGGGTGCGTTCCAGCAGTCAGGCATCATTGTTGTTAGCTATACCTGCCACGCAGTCATCCGCAAAGGCCAGTATCTTGACTGTTGGCTGGCCTTGTGCAGTTATGCCCATGAGGCGTGAGTCAGTTATGCAGAGGAGTGGATCGAAGCTGAAATTATACAGCAGTTGGCTGAGGGGGTCCCCTTGTTTGAGCCCTCTGTGTGGTATGATCCTGTTAGTTAGGAAGCCAGGGTCGCATACAGCCATGGTCGCAGATTCTGTGAGGAGCATCGCCCAGTTTTTGAATCTGGGTGGGAGTTTGAAAGCGTGTAGGCATTCCTTTAGGTATGGCCAACTAACGCGGTCATATGCCTTTTCCTGGTCTAAGAAGACCAGGGCTCCAGTTGCTTTGGACTGACATATGTTTGCAACAGGGTGTATGTTGTTCCAGATTGAGCGCCCTGGTATAAACCCAAATTGGTTGGGTGACAGGACGTTAGAGGCTATTGTGCCTAATCTGGCTGCTAAATTTTTGTTAGAATTTTTGTATCAGTATTGGAGAGTGCAAATAGATCCAGGGTGGGCAGGTCCAATTTGTCACCCTTCTTATATAGGGTTATGACATATGATTCATGGCCACCAGGTAGGAGGCGTGTTTCCAGCAAGCACTGGTTTATAGATGCCAAGAGGAGGGGGCAATTTGCTTTAAATATTTTTTTTTAAATTTGTAGGGTATCCCATCAGGCCCTGGACATTTCCTACGTGGTGCACCACGGATTGTATCCCAAAGCTCATCCCATGTTATTAGATTTAGTATGTTGTAGTCCAGTGGTGTGCTTTGTATTCCAGCAGTATTTATAAATTCTGTAATTTTTTGTGGGTCAGTCAGTGTATCGCAGTATAATTTGGTGTAATAATGGTGTACTTCTGCCTTGACCTCCTCAGGGTCAGTTGTCACGGTGCCATCAGCCTTATGGACCTGTGTGCATGTGGGCTGGTTGCTGTGGGAGTGAAATTGGAGGAAGAAATATGTCAAACATGTTTTGCCTTCCTTTATGAACTTACCTTTGTTCTATACTTTGATTCTGTGTTGATGCTCAAAGATGAGGGTGTTTAGGCGGGTGGATATTTCCGCCCATTTGCGTCCCCAGTTGGGAATATAACCAGATCTTGGGGTGTTTAGCTCGAGGTGGTTCAGCTCCTCCAAGGTACACCTGATTGTGGCTGTGTCAGCAGTGTACTTGCGTGATGTGAGATGTCAAGTTTTGCTGATTAGTTCCATTTTTAAATTTGCCCAGGTTCTGATGGGATCTAAAGTGAATGGGGTTGTGAATTCTGGGTTTGTGGCCTCGTGTTTGACCCAGTCAGATATTTTGGGCAATTTTATGCTTTCCAGGTGTAGCTTCCTCCAAGGCGACGCCTGTGCGTGGGTTCAGGTTGGTGAGAGCTGCACCAAAATAAGTCGGTGGTCAGAAAAATTGATTTTTTTGTTGAAAATTTGGATATGCTTGATCAGTGAGATTGCAGAATGAGGATGTGATTGATGCATCTCATTGATATAAGTGCTCCTTCAAATATGTTGGGCCATGTCATGTGGGGAAGGAGTGGTGATCTGGGGGAGGGAATCCTGTAGGCCAAGGGATGGCTTCATTGCATGGAATTCAATGTGCCCTGGGGGTTATCCCCTGGGGTTAGGCCATCTGTCTGTGTCAGGGTTATCCCAGCAGTTAAAATCGCCCAACAGGATGGTATCTAGTGGGAGGTTGAGTGTTGGAACGGTTTCAAGAAATTGTTTTCTCTTGGCTGCAGTGCACGGTCCATAGATGCATGCTATCAAGATTGTTTCCTCTTGACATATGATCATTGTACCAGGACGCGGCCGTGTAGGTATGATGAGGAGTTTGTAATTATTAATTTTGTGTTATTTTGGACGATCACCCCACAGTGAGTCATCCACACCAATTGTGATGGTGAGACCCTGGCTGACCAGGATCCTTCTTCCCCCTGTAGACAGTGGGTTTCTTGGATGGCCAAGATGTCTACAAGGGGTTTTCGCAGGAAGTCCAGATTTTTTGCTTGGGACGTTTGATCCCTGGCTCCCGCGATGTTTAGCATACCTATTGACACTGAGGTGCCCGCGGCGCCTCAGGAGTGGTTGGGAGGGCCCTCTAACCTTAAACCACTGCAGCTCATTTTGGCCATGCTCCACGTCTGTACTCCAACTCTCTCAGTGATTATGTCAGTTCCCTTATTCTGACCTGATTTTTTGTGGGAATTGCAGTTTTTGGAATTTGCGTTATCTTTCCCGCACGTGTCTCATGATGGTTTAATGTGGGGTGCTGATTGGATTCTGTGATTTTAGGTTTCAAATTCGGAGAATTGTGCACCGCATTTTCACTCATATTGCAGTTGAATTGTTCCTCAAAGTGTGCATTATTTATGTCGCTTGGCGACTCAATCAAGTTGCTGTGAAAATTTTTAACCTGGGCATATTGTTCTGATTGGTTGTCTCAGTGTATATCTGCTATTCCCCTTGAATTTGTCCGGGGTTGATGGATGATTCCGCATGTGCTGCCACCTCAGCCACTGCCCGCTTGCAGGCTTTTTGTGCCACTTTGCATTGTTTATGTGTAACTGGGTCCACAATGGAGTAAAGTCCATCCTCACCCCAGCGGAATGGGTGGTGGCTGTCAGTCATTATGGTGAAGTTTTTATTACTTTTGTCCATGGCTTCCTCACAGTAGTCTGCTTCCATTAAGCCCTCCTTCATGGGGCATGCGTGTTCCTTGTGTCCCAATGAACTGCAGTGGTTGCATATAGGTGGTGCGCATTCTGGTGTGATACAGAATGCAGATGACTGTCCCCCATCCACAAAGTGAAACTCTGCTGTGCGGGAAATTCTTGATAGGTCATCTTCCACTTCAGGGTATGGGTTGATCACGGCGATAGCTTTGCCTGTGCACAGGGTTGGCATCAGGCGTAATTGGTGTAGTTTGATTTGCACAATTTCTTTATAGGCTACAAGCCCTTGCAGAGCTCCTCTTCGATTACCTTATGGGGAAGGTTGGTAGGGAGCAATACAAAGGAGATGAACAAAGTTTTTGCTTTGTTCCATCTGGTGCACGCGGTGTGCACTATGCTTTTGCCCTTGGGAAGGGTAATTTTGACGCAGACTTTTGCTGCGGCATCTGCTTCATCAGCTGTTTCAAAACTAATATCAATCCAGCCTCAGCCCATGTTGTTGGTGGCAACATATACTGCATGGGGGAAAAGGGAGGGCTGTGCCTCGCATGTTTTCTCCCACAGGGTTGGGGACTCATCCCCAAGGAAGAGTCAAAGCCAATGTTCCACTTTTGAAAGGGGTTGGTTACACTGGATGTACATGTATTGATATTGTTTTGTAGCAAATACCATAAACCCAGACAGTGTCTGAGTTTGCAGTTTCTTGGTGGCTCGGGTTCCTGGTCCCCCTCCAGGGCGTTTCTTGCTCTTGGGTGCACCCTTTTGCGCACTTCTTGATGTGACGCTCGCCCAGGTTGTATTGGATCTATTAAAAATCGCCCATCTATCCTATGTGATTATCAAAAATTGCTGTTTGAATCGAATTGTAGTAACTAAAGTGATTGTTATGGGAAAGAAAAAGTTTGTTTAGTAATTTGATAGTTCATTTAATTATGCTGAGTAATTGGCGGTTTTTTGATTTGATAGGCTCAATGGTTTTAAGTAAATGGTTGATGTTTTAGTTAGTTAATAGGGCTAATTGGTTATGGCTGAGTGGTTGGTGGTTTCAAATTAAATTGATAAAATTTGATTTCTTCTTAAAAATTATCAATGGCCATCTACTAATATAAAAAATAACTGATCAGGACTATCTGTAAATTTTTAACCCACAAATAAATATGGAAAACTGGGTATTGGTGAGAAGTAGACTTTAGATTTCTTTGCAAAAATATCAATGTATTTATTTGTTTTTATAAAATGATTATCTCATTAACAAGATAAGCCAAATACTAAACTTGGCACAAATACTTCATATAGTCTTGAATGTTATTATACTCTTTTTTTAGTACTAGATGGTCCCAACCCAAGGGGGAACTCATCAATGTAATTATACTCTTTTAAATAGATTTATAATAATAATTTAATAACAGTTCTATATAAGATTTAAAACATATGCTTCTAATAGTAATTATATATCAATTTGACTGAGCGTTATGGTATTTATTTAATTCAATAATTTTGTAGCTTTTTAAATGGTAAGTAGTTTTTAGTTGTTTTGTAAGCCCAATATTTGTTTTATCTTTGTAGTGGGTGGTGGCTTTAGGTTGAACTAATGCTCAATGGTTTCAGTAAATAATTGATTGTTTAGTTAATTTAATAGTTAATTAAATTTTCTGAGTAATTAGTAGCATTATAATTATTCAATAGATTTGAATTCTTAACCTTATTGATGGCCATTTTTTAAAATAAAAAATAATTGATTAGGATTACCTGTATCCTTTAAACCCACAAACAAATTAGGGTAAACCAGTGTATTAGTGAAAATTAGACTAAAGCTCTATTTATAAAAATAGTATTGTGCTTTTATCTCTATATAGGATGCACTATCAAATGAACAAATGAACCAAAAAGCACTGGATTGGAAAGTAAAACTATAAATTCTGGGAATGGTCATAGGCTATAATTAAAATATTTGAGGTATGCCAACCAGGGGATGGACTTTACCAAAGCTCAAAAGCAAACAAAAAATGAAACAAAACAACTGAAATGGAAAAACAAAAATTACTTAAACTAGGTAGGGAGTGGAGAACCGCTAGCCCATCTTGGCAGAGGGGAAGTAAGGGTTTGGTGGCGCTTCTTCAGGCACAACGGGGTTGGATGGAGCAGTATAATTATGGATGCGAATATAAGCCAATAGCAAGGGTGTTGGGGCATCAGCATGGTGTGAGTCAAGGGCATTAATGAAAGAATCAATATCCTCAATATCAGCTGGAGGATAGCCTCTATATTATGCAACATGATGTTCAGCTTGAAGACGGGCATCAGGGAGTAGGGTAAACCTGGCAACATTATGCCTGGCGATCACAGTAGTTGTAAAGTTTTTCTAAATCAGCAACATACACTGTAGAATTGATGTCAGAGTCAGCCAATTTGTCAATTGCATCCTGCGCTTCTACAGGAAAATCATGTGGGAAGTTAGGTAAGTGTAGGACTTGTTTTTCGACTTCATAAACCAACTCTGTCACTGCTTTGCAGAGGCGGTGATAATGGGGCGAGGCCACTGCTGCTAAGGCAAACTGGTGGTCACTTTATAAATAAATTGTATTGGGTTTAGGGCCATAACCACTGTGTGGGAGTGGTTTGTCAATATCTGAGTTGAGAAGTTCACCAAGTCATAACCATCTGGGGCTTCTTCACCTTACTCATCAAACGCCTTCAGGACAAGCTTACCTGATTTGTTGATATTATATAATAGGATTCAATGATTTTAGTTCACTTGAACAGGGGAGGAATAATTTGGGCGGGTGGAAGTAGGCGAATGGGAAGTTACTTGGGGGCGAACAGTAGTCCAAGTTTTTTACTTGGTTGGGTTTAATTTGGGTGGGTGAGTGTGGCTGGAGGTGTTAGTGGGGACAAATTTCCCAATATGGCCCCATGATCTAGTATGGTGGGTGGGAGGGGGCAACAAAAAAAATATTCAGACGCCACTGAAAAGGGTTAGAAATAGCATCTTAGGAAGTGGAATGGGGGCAGTACTTTTTAGAATGGTCAAACCCAAAACAGAGGGGACAAATCTGATGACCATTATTGACACAAGCCCAAATGAAATGCTCTGGCACTGCCACAATGAAAGCACGGGGGGATTAGTTGGGATATAGCTGAGTGATGTGTGATTATGGTGTCAATGGTGCGAGGGGCAGCAAGGCGCTCTGCACCAAAGGGAACAGTGAAGATGAGGTTGGGTTGAGTGCCATAAACCAAAAGCCCCACCATCAACTGTTAATGTAAATTTTAGGTGGGAAGTGGGAAGGGAGGGACACAAGTGACACCAATAGTGTGGTGTCAGAAGGGAGGTGAGTATGGGTAGTAGGAATGTAAGTATTTCTTAAAAATGAGGGGAATCAACGCCGCTGCACAGTGTCCTCCTCCATCTGAAAGCCTATGTCAAAATAGCCCTCAAACTGGCGGAAATCAATAAATCCAGCTGGTGCAAAGGCAGTGGTGGCTAGTTTGATTATTGATTTGTCAGCATATGGAAATAAACGCCCATAGTTAACATAGAAGCAATATTTAATAGTGGATCGAGGAAAAGTGAGAGGATGGGGATGAGAAGGATGGATGCGCGCATGGTAGATTGGTAAGTCCCATGGGGGGACAAATTGGCTGAAAGAGCTTGGTGGGCTCTTTGAGCCCATCCAAATGCGTTTTCCTGCAGGGTGGAAATGCTAGGTGGTGGAGCACCGTTGCCCCACACTGGGGCAGCAGGCGGCAGATCTGAGGACATCAAATGGGAAATGGACTTGGTCAGATGGCGGTGGACAAATAAACTTTTAATTAAAATTTGTTAAAAATGAGATTGAGTAGAAAGAAAAAATGTCATAGGTTATCTTCCAAAAAATAATGATTAATTAAGTTATATAAAAGATTTAAAATATTGATTCTAATGGATGCGGATATCATTTTGGCTGAACATTTAGTAATTTTATTTATTTTGATATTTCATAGATTATAATAAATGGTAAGTAGTTTTGGTTACTTGTCTAACAATTTGGTTTGGTTGAAATTTTTTGGTTTTTAGTTGATTTAAATGGGCTCAATGGTTTTAGGAGAGTAATTGATGGTTTAGTTAATTCAATAGTCCAATTTGTTTTGCTCGGTGTTTGGTGATATTATATTTTCTTTCCTGTTACTATCACTTTTAGTAACATGATTCTACGCAATTTCTCCGAGATTGATAATCAACCAGGAAATATGAGAAAATCTGTTGGCAACAACACCAGTTGGGTGAAAGTGGCTAGCACAAAAGGCTAAAGCCCTCCCAACCTGCCAGGTAAAAACGCCCCAGCAGAATGTTGACACACCCTCCCACCAAAAAAGGTGAGCACAGCGCCGCACACAGAGTTTTGCAATTTCTGTAAAAGATGGGTGCATACACCAAAATAGAACACTCTAACCCCTGTCCTCCCTTGAGCATGGCCTTAGAATTATGGTCAGCAATACTTCCCTCAAATTGTGGGAAAAAATGGGGGAGGCCTTCTCTGCAACTTTCCCAAAAACCGTCTTGGTAAATTATAAAAATTTACATAGAGGATGGGTGGATGTCAGGTTCATGTCTGCAGAGGAAGCAGCAGAAGCAGCGAAAGTTGTATTCTCCATAAAAATTAACAATGAAGACTGCACCATCCACATGGTGTGCACACGATGGAATGAGGCAAACGACCTATTCATCATATTTGATCAACTTCCAACCACCGTGCACCATGATATCCTTTCAGATGAGCTCCGCGGGGGCCTCAAAGGTTATGGCGTAATCAAACAGTTTGAATTTGAGAAATTCCCCCTTGCCCCACCTGTGTACAGGGAAGGCAATAGCCATTATAGAACCCAATCAGGATGTGGTAGAGGATATCACCCTCATTCCATGCACGGTGACCATCAACATCCCCAATGGCAGTGTACCTTACCCTTCTGCATCACACTGGAACACACCCCACCTATCTGCAAATTCTGCTCAGCTATAGGCCACAAAGACCACGCATGCCCCATCATTTGTGGGATTGAAGCACCAGAATTTTGTGAGGACAATATGGATGAAACAAGCCCAACTTTCAGCAAAATTAAGTTCTCACTTTTGCCTTCTATTGGGGTGAAAGAGCTGACGTCACTTTGGTTGAGCCCATTTTGTGCAAGGACCATCATCGCACACAGACTGCCTGCAAGCAGGCTGCAAGTTCCGCCAAGACCCAAGCTCACGCCACAATTTCCCTGGAACAGATTCAGGCGGATGCCATGGCAGCACAGCGGAATAACCAATCAGACCCCCTGCATATAACCCAACACAACCAAAACGGTGAATTTTTTGGACACAACCAATCTAACACCTCCAACCACACTGGAGCAAATCCACCATGCACCAATGTGGATCCTCCCAGTCAATCACATGTGGTCAGCGATGATATAGTTCATGCGCACAATATGGAAGATCATTTCAGCCAATCACAATGTGACAACACTCATGCACAAACCCAATCACCCCAGCACCTAGTTTCCACCCATCAAACCCACAGGCAAGCGGTGGAAAATTTTTTGCTGATGGGGCACATGCCAACCCACGCCAGACCCAAACTCCACGGAGTAATCTGAGCCAGAAGAAACTGAAAAAAAAATCAGTACTATGACCGCTGACCAACACACTGGAACAATTCTGGTTAATTGGCCCCATACTCGCAGTATGACCCGTGATAAGGAACTGGGTGAACTCAGTGGGTCGCCCCAGCATTCCTGATGTGCGGACTACCACAATCACCATAAGGACACTCAACATCGCGGGAGCCAAGGCCCCCACATCCTGGGCCAAAAAAATGGCTTTCCTGTGCAATATCCCCATGGACATCTTGGCTGTCCAAGAACCCCACTGTCCACTGGGGGAGGAGGAGTCATGGTCAACCATGCTCCTCCCAGCCAAATCCTTTTGGACGTACCACTGTGGGGTGGTAATTCAAACTAACCATAATCATCCAGTAAATATCTGAAGCACATCCTCCCACCTGGAGGGATGGCTGCTTCTAGTGGATCTCAAGTGGAATTGAGAAACTTTCGCCATAGTGTGTGTGTATGCCCCAAATGATCCAAACGACCACCAAAAATTTTTCTCCAATATCCTCTCAATCCCTTTCCCTGAGGCAACGTTTTTTGCGGGAGATTTCAACCGCTGGCTTAACACCATTACTGACCGCTGGCTCAAGTCTAAGTCTATACCCCGCGGCCACACGGAACTATGCATACTAAAGGCAATGCTGGGCCTATGTGACACCATTCCAAAACAAGCCCCCACCCTAGCCAACATGATGAGGCCCCACCACAATAATAATCAGCTGGTCTCAATGACCCATATTGACCTGATGCTCACCCATCGACTTACATCACTGGATATCAGATTTTACAACAACAATTATCCCTTTCTCCAACCACCGGATGGTCTCAATAGTGATACATCCTCAGAAAAAGACCAAAAGCCACCACCCTGGCACAGAGTTCACCCAAGCACCATCCATCTTCTGGAGCTTAAACTTTGGATTGAGATGGTGCTAACAACACAGCAAGAAAGATGACCACCCAATGGGAACCCTATCGCCAAGTGGGAAATTTTCAAGGCTCAAGCAACCAAAAAAGCCTGCCACCTGAACTCCAGAAAAACAGCCGCAATGTCCGCTACAAAAAACAAGGCTATCAGACAGCTTCAGCACTTAGAAAACAACACACCTAGCGAGGGATACAGCCCCCAATGTGGCTGCCTGTGGTTCCAGCTATCTACGCAGGTAACCTCCCTCTTTAGAAAACACCAGCACTACACCAAAGTATGTTATAAATCAAAATAAATCCTATCTGGCAAAACTCACATGGACCAATTTTCCGCCATTTTAAACCATTTCAACTTTGGTGACTTGCACACAGGTCTGCCGAGCAGACAACGCACTGGTGTCCACACCATCTGAAATATCGGCCAAATTACACTGATTTTACACCAACCTGTATACGGCGGATTTCACATCACTTAGATAAATTGGAAAATTTTTATCATCCGCTAATATTGACCCTATAGCTGATCAACCAGACCTTGTTGCACCCATCAATAAAGATGAACTATGGGAGGTAATAAGATCAACTCCGTGCAACAAGTGCCCTGAGCCTGATGGCCTACCATATGAATTTTTCAAAAAATTTTTGACTATATCGCACCAATACTACTGGCAACTATGAGCAAGTGCCTAGAGGACACAACCCTTCTACCTGGCGGCCAAGACGCATATGTGGTCACACTCTTTAAAAAAGGAGACCAGGCAGACCTAAACAACTGGCGTCGAATCGCTCTCACCAATACTGACACCAAAATACTAAGATCTTAGCTAAGCGTCTAGGTTGCATTGCTCAGACAGCCCTCTCCCCCCATCAGTTTGGCTTCATCCCAAATCGCTCAATTTTTTACAACATCCACACAATTGCCAACATCTGCCAAGCTAACCCCACAGGCGCCCTTGCTTTCCTGGACCAAAAGAAAACATATGACCGAGTGCACTGGTTTACCTAGAACAGTGTCTAAAGGCTTTCAACCTACCACCCCGTTTTATAAACTGGGCGCTCCTCCTAACGCGCTCAGCCAGGTTTGCAATCAGAGGCCCAGGTTTCCTAACTAACACCATCACCCCCCAAAGGGGCCTCAAACAAGGTGACCCGCTTAGCCCTCTTCTATAAAAATTTTACCCTTGACCCTCTCCTCCGCATTGTAAACTCAAAGCTCACTGGAATCAGGTTGGAAGGACAACTACCAATTAAAATGCTCGCCTTTTCTGACAACTGCGTTGTTGGAATCTCAGGCAATAGGGATGCCAGGGAGATTGAGCGCATTATTCACCAGTATGAGTCAGTGAGTAACGCCATGCTGAAAAAACAGAAAACAGAGGAAATTGTTATGGGAGAATTCAGTTCAAACTGGGACTCACCCTCCCACCACCACACAAACCAACCAACCACACATCCAACCACACAACAATGATCCAAGCCAGTAAAACCACTGTGTTTACCCTTTTCACACCACCCCGCCACCAACCCAGTCCGTCATCTGGGCATATGGCTCGAAGCTGGTGGATTTGCACTTGACACCATCAAAACCAACATTTTGGACAACATCACAAAAAGAATGACATGTATGCGGAGGAGTAAAGCTACTTTAACTGGAAGAGTTGTGTTAGCCAACTCCCTGATCTTGTCAAAGTTATGGTTTGCTGCCCACGCGGTTCCCTTCTCCGCCAACTTTACCAACGCAGTCTACAAGCTCCTGCAGAACTGGCTATGGTCTGGTTACCGCGCACCTGTCAGGCTGGAGACCATGTACGGCCCATGGAAGAAAGGTGGGATGGGGATGCTCAACTCACAGAACGAGCAATGCAAATCCTCAGCTCATGGGTAGCTCTCACAACGTCACCCAACCCACCATCCCCCCACTGGGCTAAGGCGCCCCAAAACTAACTTCGTAAGGGCACTACACCTGAGGTCCCCCTCCAACCCTGCAGCTCTGATAAAGTACCTTGCAACACATCCAAACGCCATTGGACCGCACAACACCAACTGATATTTCAAACGCATCCTGTACAACCTAAGACAAGAAAATTGGAGCTTCTCCTATGCACAGAAATCTAAAGACATTCACCCTCAAACTGGTTACATGCAACTCCACAGGGGACAAATGGTAACTAACGCGCCTGCCCCACTACCATCCTTTCCTCTATCCCGGATTGACTACCTAGACTACCAAGACGTCCCATATGACTTGCGCACCCAAAAGCAGGTGTGGGACCTCGTCACCAGCCCCCTCTTATCCCCACAAGTGTGCTCCACAGTGTGGCGCTACATGCACCATACGTTTAG
This sequence comes from Massospora cicadina, assembly GCA_022478985.1. NCBI lineage: Eukaryota > Fungi > Entomophthoromycota > Entomophthoromycetes > Entomophthorales > Entomophthoraceae > Massospora > Massospora cicadina. The sequence continues at coordinate 6,785 of JAKSZP010015920.1, read as the reverse complement.
AACAGCTGACCACACTTTCTCGTTGTTCAAGACATGCGCCATCTGCGGTGGACCCAACACACTAGCACACCGCCTGTAAGAGTGCCCGCTGTCCGCGCATATCTGGGCCAACGTGATTCACTTGTTTCAACAATCACCAACAGATGAATTACGACTATCCCACAATATCCTGGCACTCAACATGGCTTCGCCTATCCCAAGATGCTAAGGGCTCTAGTCGTGAGTATTTTAATATGGTCCATCCACACATTTACCCTCAACGCTTTCAACGGGATCTTCCACAACTTTAATCAAGCCATTGTCAGGTTCCACAGCCATTTGGCCGACCACTTCCAAACCTGGCTGTTCAGATCACTCCAACACAAATGGAAGAAATGGATGGGCAACTGGATTCCAATCTGGTTCCTTCGTTATGACATTGAAAACCTCACAGTCTTCATAAGCGGTACACCCTACTAGCCCCTGAGCTGCCATGCCACTTAAGCTCTAGTCATCCACCACCCATAGCTCCTAGCCACACCCAAGTGTGCCAAGTCATATCTTTTGAGTTCCATTGTTTTGCGCTCTCTTCCCTCTTCTGATTTCCGTTTTCCTCTTCCCTACATATCAGATGCATCTGTACCCTGGTCAGCCATCCTCAAATAAAAAATTGGTGGTTTTATATAGATTTAATAGATTTAAATTCTTAAAAACATTTATAGCCATTTAACTATATAAAAATGAATCAATTCAGATCATCTGGTAAACTTCAAATCCACAAATTATTCTGGGTTGGACCAAGTGTCAACAAAATTTATCTAAAAATCTCTTTATAAAAATCATTGTTTTTTAGGCTTATTAGGATACACTATTTTATGAACAAATAAACCAAAATTCACAAACTTGGCACAAGTATACTATAAATTAAAAAAAAGGTAATAGGCTATTTTTAATCATAACTTTTTTATATCAGTTCTGTTTAAGATTTAAAAAAAATAAATTAATCTAATGGTTTTTTCATATCATTACAGCTGATAATTTTGGTATTAATCATTTAAAATTTATTTGAGGTACTCCAACCAGGGGATGGACATTACCAATACTCAAAGAGCAAAAGAACTGAATGAATGAACAGAATAATAAAACCAAAACAAAAAACTTCCAACCAGGTGGGGAGCAAAATCTACTAACCCACCATGGCAGAGGGTGAAGGGGTCAGGTGGCTCTTTTGCATACATATTTTTCACGACAATATCATTATAATTGTAGAAACAGATTAAAGCGGAGAGCCAGGGCTTAGGGGCATTGGCGTAGCGTGGGTGGATGGCAGTGTAAAATGAGTTTTTTTTAGTACTAGATGGTCGTGTAAAATGAGTTTTCATCCTCCTCATTATGATCATCTTAGTAGACAGCTTCAATAAATTCCTCTAAGTGATGTTCAGCTTAAATGTGGGCATTGGGAGCTGGGCAAAATTGGATAATCTTTGGCGGATGGGTTTAGCAGATGGGTAAAAATCTGCTAGTTTAGTAACATGCATAACAGCAGCTTCAGCATTGTCAGATAATTTAGTGATTTCGCTTTGGGCTGCTTCAGGGAAATCAGGGGGGTAGTAGAGTGTGGTCAGCCCTAGTGGGTATTGATCCACTGATTGGGCCACTGCTTTGCGTAGGTTTGGGCAATGGGAGAGGCCACCGCTGCTAAGGCAATCTGGTGGTCACTTTGGTAGGAGGAACATTGGGTTTAGGAGCAAAACGTTTGGGATATGGGGTTTTGTCAAAATCAGAAGGAAAAATTTGGCTTGACCATAGTATAACTGGCTGTGAGGTTCAACGGATTCCTCACTCATGATAACTTTACCTGATTTGTCAACCCCTAATTAATAGGTCCCATGGATTTTGATTCACAAGAATAGTGGATGAAGTATTCAGGTGGTTAATAGTCAAACAGGCTGCTTGGGTGTGAATGGTGGTCCAGGCCTGACCCTGATTGGCGTGGGTTAAATTAGGTAGGTTAATGTGGGTGGTTGATTTGGTGGGGGGCCAATTTCACACTCTGGCCCATCAAATGAGAACGTTTAGTGGGAGGGGGCAACAAAACGCCCCATTCAGAATCCACTGAATAGGTCTCCAAAGCTGCATCAGAGCAAGTGGCTCAGGGGCAGGATTTTTTTGAATGGCCAAGCCCAAAACAGAGGGAACAAATCTGGCAGCCATTATCCACACAAGCCCAAAAAAGTGCTCAGGTGCCGCTGCAATATGAGCATAGGGGGATTTGTTGGGCTATGGCATGGTGGTGTGGTATTATGGTAGCAGTGGAACAAGGTGCAGCAAGGCGCTCTGCACCAGAGGGAACAGTGAAGATGAGGTTGGGCTGAGTCCCATAAGCCAGAAGCCCCGCCATCAACTGATCATATAGGTTTTGGGGTGGGGATTTGGAAGGGAGGGACGCAAAGGACACCACCATTGTGGTGTCTGTAGGGAGGCAAGTTCATGTAGTTGGTATAGAATTGTTTTTATAAACAAGGGGAGTAGAAGCCGCTGCTGCAGCATCCTCCTCTGTCTAGAATCCAATATTGAAATAGCCCTAAATTGGTGGAAATTAAAAAAACAGCTGGCGAAAATGCAGTGGTGCCCATTTTAATAATTGCTTTATCAGCATATAATAAACGCCCTTAGTCAACTCAAAGGTAAAATTGGATTGTGGATTGATGGAGAGCTAGAGGATAGGGGCAAGAAGGGTGGATGCATGTCAGGTGGAGCGCTAAGTCCCGTGGGGGGACAAAATGGCCAGAAGAAGATGGCGGGCTATTTAGCCCCAAGAAAATGTTTGTCCACAGTGTGGAAAACGCTAGGTGGTGGAGCACCGCAACCCCACATTGGAGCAGCAGGTGGCTGATCCACAGACATTAATAGGAACAGGGAGTGGCCAGACGGCAGTGGTAAGATAAACTTTTTTATAAAAATCGCTTGAAAGTGAAATTGAGCGGAAAGAAAAAGTAGGACAATCAGTATTATCATTTAATCCAATAGGTTCATAGATTTTGTTAAGCAGTTGTTAAGTTTAGTTGACTAATAAGTTCAACACTTGGTTTTGGCTGAGTGATTGGTGGTTTTTAGTTAAAAGGGTTTCAATGGTATCAATGGTTTCAGGTAAAAGGGTGATTGTTTAGTTTATTTGATATTTCAAATTGGTTTTGGTGAGTGAGTAATAGTTTTTGGTTAATTTATAGGGCTAAATTGGTTTTGACTAAATGGTTGATAATCTTACAATATTAAATTTTTTGATAAAATTTTATCCAAGTGGTTGGTGGCTAAATATCCAATAGGTTTAATGATATATGACCTTATTGATGGCCATCTACCAATATAAAGCTAAAACAATTGATTAAAAGACCTGGTAAGTTTTAGATCCAGGAAGATTTGGGTTAATTGACTAGTTTGTATATAAAGTACAGTTCATATTCTTCTTGGATTTTTAAAGATTATTTTTAGTACTAATGGTACCCCCAAGAGGGGGCGACCAAAAGTTTTTATATTTTGATGTTAGTAATCAATAAAAATTCCCAATATGGCGGCATGGCGGCTAATAAATGGCATTTTAGATGGGGAAGAGAATCATATGGATCTTTTTCTGGTGCAAACCTGAGGGCTTGCTTGAGAGCAAACTAAACGGGAATCAAGGCGTCATCAGAATGGGTAAGAAGGTGGTTTAATGGGAAATTTAGCTCATAATGAATGCACGTGGTGTGCAGCGCCTTGAGATATGGAACAAGCTAGATTTTAGCTTATTAAACAGCTCTGTCAATAAGTAACTTTCTTAAGTTTTTTGATGGATTGTGGCTATTGGGGGTCAAAAATTGATGACTTGGATGTATCAGAACATGAGAAGCCTTTGGTAACGCAAGCTCCTAATTTTCAACCCTGGCATCTTTGGAGAAGCCATTAAAAATGAGGCAGGTAATACTTTCATAGGTGGCTCCATGGCCATGTAATGGGCTTGGTGGAGGAGGGTGTTGATGGGGAAGCGGCCATTTGATGGCATGCTGATGGTGAGTCTTTATTTAGGGAAGCCCTATGAGGGAGTAATTGGCTCTGAAAGTGGGATTGGGAGACAGATGGAAAATTTAAAGCAAATTAAAATTGGTTACAGTCTAAGGTTGTTTTACATTGTCCACACACACATGAGATTTTATTGATTGGAAACAGGTAAACACAGGCCAGAAACATATATACTGAGACAAGTCAGGAGTGATTGGCTTGTGAATCACCAACCAAGGTAATTTGACTGGATCCCGAGATGAAATTTGCTTCTAAATTGTTTGAGAAGTTTGGCTCTTATTGGCTGTCACAGGAAGAAGCTGCACCTACAGTGGTTAATGAAGAGAGATGGAGGATTTTGCCTAATTAGAAATTTCTTTTGGAGTGGCAGTGAGGGGTGTTGGATAGAGGAAGGTAGGAGGCTGCTTTTATGGTGAGGGAAGGTGTAAGTCCCGGGGAACGTCCCCTGGCTGTTGATCAGGCCATTTTTCCATTTCTGAGTAAGAAGGCACCAAAGAGGATGGTGGTACCCCTCATTACTCAGGGCGATCTTGCTCACATAGTAGACGCACGCTGGGTAACAGCTCTTCCACTTCAGATCCCACCCCCAGTACCCACAGTCACCTCAGCAGAACTGCTATGGGGAATCAGCAAAATCTGCGCTGAGATTGTCAAATTGAAATCAATCAGAACTAATTCAAGTGGCAATCTGCCCAATGTTTGGATCTCAAATGGCTGGAAAGGCATGAAGACTGAGTTATCAGCTGGAATGCCCGACGGTTTCAATTTGATTAACATGCCAATCAAACAAATCACCTCCCTACCAAATTCATCAGGGGATCATCCTCAACAGGCAGGCTATAGCATCAGATGTCATCGATGAGGGTTTGAAGTCCCCTGTTGACAATTCAGGCATTGCAGTTAATGCAATGCCACTGACTGAAAGAATGGCCCCATGACTGAGCGCGGGTGGGTTGGCCATCCTGAACCTGTTCCCAACCAAATGGACCTGCCCCTATGTGGGGTGGCCTTGGGGTATTCCCGCCGCTCATCATGCCAAACGCTGTTGCACCAACCATTGGAAAAGTAACTGAGCCTCAGTTTGGACGTTTGAGGTTGAACTGACAGTGACTCATCCCGCCGCCAGATTTTTGATGTCAGTTCCCAGGGAATAAACCCGCCCATTCCCAAATAATTCGCTGGTTAGGTCAAAATCAAGGGTCCCAATCCTGGCTTGTCACTACCAAAATTAACCACCATTTAATCAGTTGCATTGCACTGAGAAAATTGTTGGTCGATTTTCTTCCTTTCCTTTTAATAAAAATTTTACCTAAAAACCAATCAATTTTTTTATTGTATTGCTCCTTCTGGCTGCATCCCTGATGGCGTTTCTCTGGTGGCCTGTCAGTCCATATACCGGATGGGATCTACCAGTACTTATGGTCACCATGGCCCCCACTTTCATTGATTGGATTCAGCGAGTCAGATATTTTTGGCACTATAACCCTGCTATTGTGAACTTCTGGCAACAATACACGGGAATCTTGTGGCCTTACATCCACCAACTGCAAGAGAGAATCCATCTCCTTGCCTCCCCAGTTGAAATGACCCCATATGCTGATGAACTCATTGAAACTATTTCTGTGATCCCACCCCCTGCAGCAAGGCCCCTGGGTTGGGGATGGGCACATTGTGGTTTGTTGTCAGGATCTTACTCACTGTTGTTCTACACCAATGATTCTTCATTTCCCAATGTCCATCTCTATATAATGTCATTCAGTTGGCAATGTCTCTGGCATTCTGGCTTGATTTTTGGGTGTTTATGCATCCCAACTGGCAGGTAGGTCTAAAATTCTTCTGCCATTTCCATGACAGAACGGCACATGACTTTAAATTGTCTAATAAAAGCATGAGGGCATATAATCCATCCATTATCAACATGGGACCAGATTAATGGTTGTAGGAAGAGAAGATCACGACGCATGGGTTATTTTAAGATGATTATACCAGTGGAAGTGAAAGACCATCACAAAGGCGTGAGTCCTTACAAGGACAGCTGGCCCATCTAGAATCACAAACTTTAGGACGGGGTAAGAAATATAAGCAGTTAAACTCTCCAAGAGCTCAAAGCATAGAAGATCATAGGAGAGATGGTTGGGTTTCTGGCAAACTAAACCACCAAAGTGGCGTCCTCTGACAATCAAGTTTGAGTGATGGGAATGACTTATTCTTGCAAATAATTGCCATTTTTTCCACAAAATGGCTTGGGCTTAACTATAAAAGCCAAGGTCAAAGTCCCTGAAGGTAATCATTCTAAAAACTGGCGGATTAAACACCGCTTTAGCCATATTAATGATAGCTGCACTCAAGTAAAAAAAAGAGGTTCCCATATTCAACCCAAAAGCCAAAGTGCAGGTAGCTTTAGGGGAGCTTAAGGGGCTATAAAGCACCACCTTGGATCGTTTGAGGTAGTGGTTTGGGTCCAAAGGTAATAAGATTCAACTGGAGGGATTAGGGGACAAGTGGAGCCAGCCCAGTGAGCATTAACAGCACCCAAAAAACACCAGGATGCGGCGCACCACTACCTCATGTGGTCAGCAGGCATCAAACTTGTTGACAAAAAAATCAGTACTGTGGAATGTTAACAGCTGTTGCAAAATACTAAAAAATTTGAATTAGATAAACTAGTTAATTTAAGCAAAAGAGAGATTTCAGGAGATCTATATAAAGAATTAGCATTTTAGAATAATCATAAGCTGGGGAGAATA